>JAWNLD010000127.1:3470000-3710431 GCA_035041545.1 Drosophila colorata | reverse complement strand
TGTTTATATGAAGCAAAACAGCTGTTTAGCAAAAGCTGAAATTCGTTGTGAATGTCTTATTGCAGAAGAGGAAGCAGCGAATTAAATTCTGAATAAAATAATTACTTGTAGCTGTATTTATGGAATAAAGCTTAAAATATGGAGTGTCGCATTTGTTTCAGCCACTGGGAGTGCTCAACAGTACGATTGACCTTTTCGATGAGCAAAACGGGCACATACAACGGCAAATTCGTTCAATCACCGGAATACAGGTTGCCCAAAGCATATCTTTGCACACTTTTGTGCTGGTTATTTTAAAAGTCCTCTTTCATTGCTAGATCAGAGAAATTATTGGACAGCCAAGGTACATTTGCAATACTTGCCTTATGGATTTGGAGTCGGCCATCAAGTTTCGCCAACGCTGCATTATCTCAGAAAAACAGTTGATCGCAGCGTCAAATTCAGAAGAAGCTGTCTGCGAACCAACAGAGATCCGCTTAAAAGTCGAGGATTTAATCGAGGAAGTCGACGAAGATGATATGGACTCTAAAATTGAATTGTTTTTTACAACCACTAAACAAGACAGCGAGACTGAGCAGGCAGTAATAATTGATCTTAAAGAGGAACTTACTTTGGGGACACAAAAGGAAAAAACTGTGGAAAACCCGCCCAAAGGTGCCTGCAGGACCTTCGGGCCGTTTGTCTGTGACGAATGCGGCAGGTCCATTAACCACATAAGCAACTTTCGCGAGCACAAGCTCCGGCACTCGGGCGTTAAGAATTTTATGTGCAAGTAAGAAGCTTTAAAGCCAAATAATTGTGTCATTAAAAAGCTGTTGATTCTTTAAGATCCTGTCGCAAATGTTTTGCCACAAAAAAGGAGCTGATCCGCCATGTGCGCCAACACACCGGGGAGCGTCCGTACGCCTGCAGCTACTGTCCCAACAGATTTGCCGATCTTGGCACAGTGCGTCAACACGAGAGGCGCCATATTAACAGCCGTCCCTTCGAGTGCACCGAGTGTGGCAAGCGGTTCTTCAGCTCGAGCTGTCTCAGCAAGCATCGCCTGATACACAAATCATTGCCGCGTTCTCATCAGTATGTATACTTTGCAAGGCAGCAAACCAGGTTTGGTTATTGCAAAATCCTTCTGTTTTTTGTTCATGCTGATCTTAAATTTTGTTACTTTTTAATTAAAATTAATGGCTGTGCCTTACATTTTTATTTTAGCTGTGTCATCTGCGATGTCTGGTTCCACAGAGCCGGTCATCTGCAAGCCCACATGAACTGTCGCAGTCACAAACTCAAGGCTCATGCGGCGAAGCTGTCCAGTTTACTAAATTAATTCTTATTCCTGATTATTAATTAATTACGATTCCTGAGTGCCTTACACATAGATTTGAATTCTTAAATTTGTACTTTTTTATTTACATTAAGGATTTTAATTTAGATTAAAACTAAATAATTCATTAAGCCGCTACGAATGACTAATATATCTCAGTGTGGTGGATCGCATCGCTGGTCTGGAGAGCTCTCACAGTTTGCTGATGGGTCATCGTGCCCATGTGCTGCTCCAGTTGGTGTTTGCGGGAGAATGTTTTATTGCAGGGCATGCATCTAAAATGAATAATTCAATTAAAACAGTTCAGTTTTTTCAGCTGATTACAGTTGAGCTTGTATGCAAATCCTAATGGCTTCATGGACACATTAAATTACACAAAAAACATTTGACGCCTCAATAAAATACCATATTAATGCAATTTTCGCTGGCAGTAATTGACAATTTTCTTAAATGTGGCGAGTTTAACCATTAGACATAGGCATACGCCAAAAAAAAAAAAACGTACAAAAAGGGTTTTTCGCCCGTATGCGTCAACATGTGATTCTTGAGGACATTCGAATATGAGAAGGACTTGCCACATGTTGCACAGGTGAAAGGACGTTCGTTTGTGTGGGTTCTATAAACGAAAAACTCAGAGTTAGTTATGGATAAAATATAACGTCATTGCCATAACGAGCACCTTTCGTGGCGTATATTCGAGCTGCGATCAGCAAATGAGCGGGAACAGTATTTGCACGTAAACGGTTTTTCGCCTGTATGCACTCGTATATGCCGGTTCAGCTCGGAAGGTCCGGCGAACGTCTTGGCGCAGATTCTGAAAAATATAAATTTGAAATATAAAATTATAAATATCAGTTTTCAATTGCTGAAATTTCATATTTTTTCTCTACAGAAAATGAATCAAATTAAAGTTAAGTATTGGTAATGATAATGTTTGTGTAACCCTTGCAGTGTATTATAAATTTGTTACGGATTGGGCTAGGCCTAGAAGACATTTCTAAGCGTATAGGATACTGCTCATAGCATAGGGATTCCCAAAAAAAAAAAAAAAATAAATGAGTGCTACATCAGCTATAATCTACAAACATACTCGCACTCGAAGGGCTTCTCGGACATGTGACGACGCATGTGAATGTTGAGCGCGGCACGCTTTGAGTAGATGTTGCCGCATATTTCACACATGATGTTTGTTGAGGTCTCTTCGCTCGATTTGCTGGCCGCGGCCGCATTTGCTGGCTTCGTTGCTTGGCCGTGCTTTAGCACTGAATGGTTCGGATTGCGAGGCCGACCCCGTCCACGTTTACTGTGCCGCGCTTTGCGCACTTTTGGCTTTCGCAAGTGCTCGCTGGGATCGTAGTCGCTGTCGCTGGCATTGCCCAGCAATACGTTTTTGTCATCCAGCTCTCCAGCACCCTCAAAATCGTCATAGGCTGCGTCCGTGTCCGCCTCCTCGATGGTTTCCTCCAAGCGCTCCTCGAGCATCGTATCAAATTCGATGTCCTCGTCGGGATCGATAAACTCGTTGGTGGCCTCGTAAATGTACTCGACCGTATCGCTTTCCATTTGTGAAGGATCATCCGTTGGCTCCAATTTCAATTCAGCCTGCAAACAAACTCTTTCCAGATTAACATTTAAGGTTTTGGATCGATTGAATCTCTACCTTCACGACGCTGCTGGCAAAGGTTCGTTCGCTCTCCTGGCACATTTCTCGGAATTTGCAGGCGCTGGTAAGGCTGCTCACGCAGCTGCGGCAGAGCAGGCTGGGCATGTCCTCCAGGGGCGGTAACTGAACGTTATTTACACAAACAAAATGGGTGTGATCAATTGATGTAATAATGTATTGATATATTGATGATGATTGTACCTTGATGCTACCGATTTCTTCTATTTTGCGGACCAGGGGACATTGTATGTCCTGGTCATCGTAGAGCGGTGTCATTGTGTTAGCGTTCATGTCCTCCGTTAAGCATATGCGGCATATCAGATATTCAGGCATGCTTAAATATTAATTGCAAAAGTCTTAACAATAATAACAACAATAATATTATAAGGCGTCTTTAATTTATTTGCAATTTGTCCTCGGTTTTTTTAATATTTTATTTTTGACAGTAAGCTAGTGTGACCGCAGTATCTACAATAGTATTGTTTTAGTATTCTACATGAAATGTCGCCGTTGAATGTGAATGGCGATATATTGGATGCGATTTTACGAAGCATTAAAAACAAAATATAATCGACAAGTTATTGTGCTTAATATTTACTGCATTTATTATAATCTTAGGCTACGAGAAAAAGCATATTACTTACAATTAAACATGAGTTCCAATGAGTTCCAAAACTTCTCCAAATAAATACTTTAGTTTTCCCAACAGGTTGACCCGAAAACGCGCGTTTCGGGTCCAGTGAGCACATGCCATAATTTATTGTGCTAACAAACTCCGCTGTGGCGCAAAATGAACTTTTGTGTTTTAATTGAATTTACATTGCTTTAGTAAGGAATTCAGTATGGAAATTTGCATTAAGTGGAGCATGTGCCGCGCCTGCACAGCCGACAATAGTTCCCAACTGCAGCCGCTCTTCACCGACGCCAGATGGGCCAAGCAACTGGAGGAATACGCTGGCGTTGTTGTATGGCCAACACAATTTGAAATTGTAATGAGCTGATTGTTACAGATATTATATCATTTAATGCAGGCGAAACCAGACGACGGCTTGCCCGACCAAATATGCACGGAGTGTCTGCAACATCTTCAATCGGTGCACAAATTTCTAACGGGCTGCAAACGGGCCGACGCGCACCTCAGAAATGTTGTTCGCCGTACGATGTCCACGGGCAGATGCTTCTCCATAGGTGAGGACACGGAGCGTAGCAGTCCAGCCAAGGTGGGAACTGAAGCACGTGCGCGTAAACAAATTATTTCGGAGCGGAATCCAGAAAGGAAACGATTTAAAGCGGAGCCCATGAAGACCCGTTTGCTAATCACACAAGGAACGCCCCTGGAAACACAACAGCTGTCGGACGAAGACTTGGACACCTCTCCTGGCAACACGAACGAAGGCGACACAGCTGAGAAGAACAATGAAGATTATTTACTAGTGGTCAGCAAATGTGCGATACATCTGGCTGAACGCGGGGAAACGGAGAGCGAGGTCAATGAATTCATCATAACAGATGTGCCGGAGAATGATGAAAACGATGAAAATGATGATGACGACAATAAAATGAATAGCTATGCAGCTGGCGCTACAACCATGGAAGCAGCCACACAAGCCGACACTCAAACAGACGAACCAAAGTGTTCTCTGAAATTGGAGCGGCTGCAGATGGATGAGCCGGCATCGCCTGTCGCTCCGTTGACTGTTGACCTGGGCGCAGCCTGCGAGCCGTCAAGTTTTCCCAGGCACAGCTGCTCCCTGTGCGGCAATTCGTTTCCAAACCAAACGCAGCTCAAGTCCCATCTGCGCACCCATCGTAACGAAAAGAACTACGAGTGCGAGTAAGTAATTAGTAATTCAATTATTATCTCAATTATTATGTCTGTCTTGCTGTCCGTACTTCTTTCCGTATTGCAGCTAGAGACTTGAAATTTTGAATATATACTCGTGTATACCCGCGTCAGAAGTGTTGAGATTTGGCTACGCCCACTGAAGGCAATTCGAGCAAATCTATGTATCTTCCTCAGTTTTAAAGCTAGATACTTCAAATTAATTTAGCCAGATTTTTGAAGAACTTCTTTAATCGCACAAACTATTTTATTGATAGGCCCACTGAAATCGACCAAATCTATAAATCTTGGTAGCCGGTCAAAACGCAAAGCTCGGCCATGCCCTTTCCCGTTTCCCAAATTGCAAATATCGATATTTTTCCAAAATAACAATAATTAAAACGGTTTTCGATTGTTTCAAACTGATATACCGTGATCGAGTATCGCGAGTCGGTTACACCCGACTGCAATGTCCTTAGCTGTTCACATCACTTTCACTTTCAGGCTGTGCTCCAAGCGCTTCAATGCCGCCTGCAATCTGACCACACATATACGCACCCACACGGGCGAGAAGCCGTACAGTTGTGGCCACTGTGGTCGTCGGTTTGCGGATCGCAGCACACATCGGAAGCATGAACGGTGCGTTATTTGGTCTAAAGTGTTGTGGAATTTTTGCTGATCTTGTTTTTATTTGAACATTTTCCAGCATGCACACAAATGAACGGCCCTATGCGTGCGATATTTGTGGCAAAACGTTCTCGCTGTCGACCACATTGAAGGCGCACTTTCTATCCCATTCCAAGGAAAAGCCACACAAATGCCTGACCTGCAACAAGGGATTTCGACTGCCGCACCAGCTCAAGGCCCACGAAAGAACGCACGTTCATCGCTACGAGGTGGGCTTTATGCTGTACAATCAGGACGATGCCGATTACGACAGCAGCTAGATGTTGCGCCGTTTGAATTGAAAAATCAATTCCTATTTTATATGCTGAATAAAATGCTCCTATGGTAGCTGCACATTAATTTTGCAAGATCAAACAAAAAAGCGCAAAACGTTTTACAAATACGTAATCTTTTTATACCCTGAACCCATTGAAAATGTGTAAAAAGTATGGTTTTGTGTAAATGTATGTAACAGGCATCAGCCGAGATGATCTAGCCATGTCCTTCTGTATGATCTCTTCGATATCAGAGACTATAAAAGCTAGAGAGTTGAAGGTTGCTTGTTTGAGTTATTGTATACCATACGCAGATCAAGTTTATTTCAAATTGTTGATAGCACTCCCGTTTTCTTATCGATAATTATCGGTTTTTTGAGACAGCTAAAGCAAACAAATTTGGTTTAATACGTCCTCGTAAAGCATACGCAGATCAGGGTATCTTCTAGTCGGGCACTCTCGACTAGAGGCTTTTTTTGTTCGAATTTCGCTTCGGCAAAGTTATGTCTTTAATTACCTAAGTCATGCATATGTTAAAAAAGTATAGAATCTGCTCATTTAAGAAAGTTCAAATTGTGACAATATACAAAATTGAATATTTTCTATTGATATATGTTTATAAATATCGATTAATCATAATTTAAACTAGCTTAGTTTAATCCAGATGCTCCTGACGCAGTATGTAGCTACTGGTGCTGGCAAAAGCTTGCTCCTCTTTGCTTCTGTGCGTCAGCGTCTGCAGGTGCGCCTTTAGCTGATGGAGCAGCGTGAATGACTTGGAGCAAATGCTGCAGCTGCAAGGAATCAACAGACAATATTTACACTTTCATTTAGATAGGTTCGATAAGTGTGCTCACTTGAAGTTCTTCTCGCCGGAGTGCACCAGGCTGTGATTCTTGAGAATAGCTGTGTGCGTAAACGTTTTGCCGCATTCTTTGCACTCGTATGGCCGCGTATTGGTGTGCACCCGCTCGTGGCGCACCTTCTCGCTGCGATCGTAGAAATGCCGCTCGCAATATAAGCACTTGTACGGCCGCTCGCCAGTGTGCCGGCGTATGTGTGCGCGCAGTTCGCCCATTTGACGGAAGGATTTACAGCAGATTCTGCAGACAAAAATATATAAAACAAGTAAGAACGTTGCAGTCGGATATAGCCAAAATATCTTAACACTTAACACGGTCAGCACAAACCCAATAAACAATAGAACAGTGGAAACTCGATCAAACTACTTTATAGGTTTTTGTGCAGCTTACTCGCATTGGTGCGGCTTGTAGTCGGTGTGCGCCATCATGTGGGCCGTGAAGGCAGCCTTCTTGGGGTAGACGTTGCCACAGAGATTGCACATGTATTTCGTTGGCACATCCTCCGCATGTTGTTCCACTTTCGCGTGCGTTTCGCCTTTCATCTTTCGCTTGGACTTGAGCTCGCTGTCCGGCTTGCGGGGCCTGCCCGGTTTCCGTTTAAGTGTCGTGCTGGGCTTTGGCTCCGGCGAGGGCGTTGGCGACAAGAAGTCATCGTTGTCATCTGCAAAGTCGACATCGCAATCCTCCACCTTGAGCGGCAAAGTATCTTCAGCTGTTTGGCCATTATCTGCATAAATGAGGGTTTGCTCGACTTCGATGGGTTCGCCTTCCCCTTCGTCCGTTTCATACGACTCCAGCTCTATGATTTCTGGCAGATGATGATCCAAGCGCTCATCCTGACACTCGACGGGTGGCACCGTCTCGGCCACAAAGCTCTCATCGTCATAATCGACAACATAGTCGCTGTCCATTTCCGCATAGCCCACAGATTGCAGCTCCTCCTCGTTCGTTTCGGTGCGATCCAACGCCTGCAGCTGCAGCGTCTCATAGAGATATTCCATGTACTCGCTGTCGCTGGCGTCGATCAGCTCGTCGGGCTTCGCGTCGCGCACAAACGTGCTCTCCAAGTATACCTGCGAATTGAGGCACATCTGCCGGAAGCTGAACCACATCCGCACAAAATCGCAGCAGCGCTCGCAGACTTTCGACGGCAAATGCATCGACCGGCGAATCTGCAAATAGACTCTTAGAATGTGTGCCGGCTGCCTCTTCTCGATTTGGCTTACTCGAATCCTGCAACAGTTCTCAATTCGTTGGTTCAAACGTTGTTTATCCGCTTCCTCATCCTCTGCGCCATTCACATCGGGATCCTCCGTGAAAAGCGGTTGCATCGTGCTTTCCTCGCATTCGCCCAGACAAATGCGACATTTGCTTCTGTCCGCCGGCGTCTTGTTTGCAATGTCCATCGAAAGGCTTTGCACAAGTCCTTTATGCCTGTTTTCGACAAAAATTATTTTGTTTACTGTTCACGATAGATGGTCGATAAATTATGGTGGTGGTAAAAAATGGCGTTGCCTCATTTCAATTAAGTTGGCAGCTCAAATCAGCCTGGTACGCACCTCTAACAGGTTGGTATAAAAAGTTTATGCTAAAAGACGATTTGAATTTGAATCTAGTTATTCCCTATTTATTATTAATTATATCTTGACCTTCGATCATATTTAATTTTGGCCTAATTTTAATTAAGTTGGCAGCTCCAATCAGCGTTTACTCTTGGTACGCAGCTCTAAAAGTTTGGTATAAAATGAATTTTTATTTAACACTTAATTTTTATATTTTTAGTAATGCTCTAATTACAATTGATCTTATTATGCCAACAAAAGTTTATTCTGCCTTCAATCCTTGTATTGGGCAAAATCGCTATTTTTCTGTTGGCTATAATTTATAGCGTTTCTGGTTTTTGTTCAGCTATTTTAAAAAGTGCGCTCTTAAATAAAAAATAAGGCGCACATAGAGCGTATTACGATAGACATGAGTATGTTCTTTAATATAAATACAAATACACATATATATATATATAAATATATAACTACAGCTACTAGAATTTTGAGGGGGTTACATCTAAATTTATGGTTTCTCCACTCGGCCACTCTTCACGCCGTTTATCTTGGAAGACTTTTGGCCCTTCTTTGCCTTCGGCTTCTTCTTCTTGTCAAAGGCGCTGAAGTCGACGGCATCGGAGTCATCCTCGCCGCCGTACTTCTCCAGCAGTCGATCCATGAGCGAATTGTAGTTGGTTTCGCGCTGGTTTCGGCGCGACATTATCTGTTGCTCCAAATTGCCACTGCCGGAAGACTCCTCTGCATCGGCTTCGGCGTCCTTTTGGCGCCGTCGCTGGATGCGCTCCTTAATGATGGTTGCCTCCTTCGATTCGCGTGCATATTTCTTGTGGCGTTTATTGCGCTTGGCCGCCGGCTCCTCGGTGAAAATCTTATACTCGGGCAGCTCGTTGGACGCGATCATCGCGGCGACGATGTCCTTGAAGCGGGGTTCGTCCTCCACTTTCATAAACGGTACATGGTTCATGATGTAGTTCATGCAGCCCTTGCCGCCCAAATACGCCTTCTTGATGTCCGTGCGCTCCAGTTCGGAACCGACGTACTCCTTTTCATAATTGCTGATGTCCTGCTCGGACAGCGGCTTGAAGATCTTGCTCCACAGGTCTAACCAATTGGTCAGCTTGCCCTCGTCGTCGTCATCAATGATGCCCTGCTCGTCGAACAGCGCCCGCTTCGGTGCGTCGGTCAGCACCTGGTAGATCTTGGAGAGCACTTTGAACTTCTCGGTGGATTCCGCTTTTTGCGCCTCAGGAACTCGGTCGGGATGCACCAGCAGCGACAGTTTGTGGTACGCTTTCTTGATCTCCTTCTCTTTGGCGTCCTTGGCCACGCCCATTAGCTTGTAGACGTCGCGCGTCTCAAAGTACTTTTCGCACAAATCCAGCGTCGACATTATATTAATTTTAACTTTGCTGCGGCTTGTGCTCTTGTGTCAGATAAGAGTGCTCGAAAATGCTAATATGCGGCCAGTGCTAAAAAGGCGCCAAAACGTATACGGCCACTCTGTGTAATATGTAAAATACCAAATTGAACTGGCCGTACAATTCTGGTATTTACTAGTGCTATTATTGCTTATTAAGTTGGCTGCGATTTGGCCGACTTCCTTTTCCGTGTTAGCTGTGAGAGAAAAAACATGCCGGTGGGTGCAAAATTTTACAAAAATATGCTTTTAAACAAAGAAAATTTGCAAATGCATACGCCAAAACCATATGACAGCGTTCGCGCTGCAATGCAGTGTATACAAAATATGCATTTACCGTGACAATGCACGCATTTAGCCAGTGAAACAGCGCGTCCCACAATCCCCTGCAATATTGTATGCCAACGCATGCCAAATTGCAAAATAAATTGCAGACAGTTGTGAAATGCAATATTTGGTTGTGTTGTGAATTGGCAACTGTAATTGTGACGCATAACTTCGAAATACAATCTCTTGTTTTGCCAACCAACGCACAAATAGTGATTAATTTTGTTTGTTTCCGATTTCAGCTAGCAAAAGATTTACTGCATCCTCTGCCCGCTGAGGAGAAACGCAAGCACAAGCTGAAGCGCTTGGTGCAGCACCCCAACTCCTACTTCATGGACGTCAAGTGCCCGGGCTGCTACAGAATCACGACCGTGTTCAGTCACGCCCAGGGCGTCGTGGTCTGCGCCGGCTGCGCCACCATCCTGTGCCAGCCAACCGGAGGACGTGCCAAGCTGACAGAAGGTACGCCTATCCCTGACATAACAGTGATAATCTTTTTAACTAATTATTAATGAATTACATTAATTTGCAGGCTGCTCGTTCCGCAGGAAGCCACAATAAATTTGGACGCTTCTAGATGAACCACAAATTATTAATTTTTTAATAAACACTCTAAAAACAAACACGTAAAGAAACTACAAATGCATTGAGCCGTTTTCATTCTCATTTACTGACAAATATTGTCAATTTTGTAGACGTCGCTGTGTTATGCAAATGGAGTGGAAGCAAAGTGGCCCAAACAACGTTTCGGCAGCAACAATTTGATAAGTAGTTTTAAACTGGACATGTACTGGCTAAAGCATCATGTTTGACAGAAACTGGCTGTAAAATAGAATGAACGCTCCTAATTTATGATTTATGATTTTGGAATTTCTTTGTGTAAGCGCGAACTTGAGTTCATTAAAAAATTAACGATTGTTGTGGTTGGCAATGTGAAATGGCGTGCTGCATTGTTTTTTCAGTGTGCTGAATGTAACCAATAAATGTTATAGCTTTTAAACTTGTGATCGTCAGATCATTATAGATTGATAAGAATAGTTCTTTCTCGAAGTGGTGTGAAAACTGTCACTGGATGTAAAAACTGTCACTGCAGATACATTCCTTTTTTTTTGTTTAATGAATTCTTATCTGTTTTGTCAGTGATAAAATATAAAATGTTTAAAATGCGCGCCAATTATCGGTAGTCCATCTGTAGCGATACCGAGCGTACGGTGTTACCGTATTTCGATATAACACTAGTATGTTAACTTTAAGGTTAACATGCGTTTATGATTATGTTAATTTGACAGTATATCGATAGGGTTAACAGACTTTTCTAGACGAATCAGACATGTAATGCTTGCTAGCTTCTTGAAATGAAAATTCGTATACATTTTGAAAATAAAAGTATTCTCATAAGTGATACAGGAGAAATAGATTATTGAAAATATGCCATCTCTTTGTTTACATAAAATTCAAACATAAACGCTTCTGTGATTTCCAGTTCAGGTCGTGCGTGCTCTTTTAGCTCACGTGCCCATCTCTAAGCTGTTAATTGTTCACTCTTATAAGAAAATGTTAACAGAGTCTCTTTCAGTACTACTTTTCTTGTTCGTGCGTGACGTCGCGCGACTGTGCCGCTCGTGATTGTTTGTGTGTTTTAAATAAATCATATTTGAGCATCTTAAAACGCAAGAAACCCCGCCTGGCGCAGAGAGCTAACGACAGCAAAGCGGCGCGAAGTAATAAATGCAGTAGCCAAAGATATTCAACCGCGCCGCGCAACCGAAGCGACAAAAACAAAAGAGAAAGAGTACAAAGCAATTTGTCTTCCTGCTTTTGGCCGCCGCCACCGAAGAAGAAGAGTGCGCAAAAACAACAAAATGCAACAAAATACGGAAGCAGAGCAATAAAAACGTATACTGGCGATAATTGTGCAATTATTGAAAGAATTGTATATTTATTTTCGGTTGAAAGTTCTTTGTGTAAGAAATACACACACATGCACACATACAAATGAATTACTAGCAACAACAACAACATCCACAGCAGGCAGTGAAAAATCTCAATCTCGCAACCAAACGACGTAGCAGCGGCAGAAAATTGATTTAAGAGAAAAACAAAAAAAACAACTGTTTTGGCTGCTGCTAAGCAGATAATATATATATATTTAACAACAAAAATTAAAAACATTTCGAGTGAGTTTTGGGAAAGTTGTTATTTATGCAAAATTTCGTCGCCAGCAAACACATTTCTAAAATGGATGACAAATTCATCGTTTTCAATGCTGCACGCGACAATAACCTGCCCCTATTGAAGGTGAGTACCTGCTGCAGTAGAAATCACAGAAGAACTCAGCTGCTGCTGCTGCTGCCAGCCTTGTGACTAATCAATAAAATTCTACACACACACATACGGACACTCACGCACGCACGCACACATACCTACGCGCACGCTATCGTGCTGAGAGAGCCAGACATTGAGAGAGCAAGAGAGCAGTGGTTAACTCGGTAACAGCGCCAAAACAATAACAAAACAAATATACAAACATACACGCATGTACATATGTTTGTATGTGTGTATGTGCACCTCCCTGCAACTGTGGCACGCATTTTCGCTAAATAAAGATCTTAAGCCCTGGCCACTTTGGTCACTTTGGCTGGAGACTTTTACATTGAAAGTGGCGCTGCTACATTTGAATGTGTGTGTGTGGGCGTATGTCTAAAAGTTTGACAATACAAATATATTTTATGATTATGTATCACAACAAAATCTAAAATATTTACCAGGATTTCTGTTATTTTTGAAGAGTAAATTCGAAAGCAGTTAATAAATTAAATTTTGTTTATTTAATGAATGGATTTATGGTAAATTGTTGTAATCAAAATTGTTGGTTATGTTTTAAACATTAAGTTGAAAACGTTGCTAGTTAATAATTTAATGTATATAAATGTTATCTTATATTTATTTTATTAATGTTATAAGTTGCTGAATTAATCTTTGATTTGAACAATATTTGCAATTTGCAATATTCAGTACCAAAGAAGATTTAAGCCTTTATCTAAAAGAAACTAGATGTTATTTGTATTTTTCAGCCTATTATGAATTGTCTGGTCTATTCGACAGACTGTTTACTGTCTGTGTTTCCGGTACATTTTCCTATGATAAACCTTCCCCGTGTCGTTATCTTATCTATATCAGTTGGAGACACAAACAAAACATACAACCAGAAAGTTGAAGTCTTAGTTATATTATCATTATGTGTAACAAAGTATTTTTAGCAAACTTATGCTCTTTAATAGGGTATTATAATTTTGCCACGAAATGTGCAACGCATAAAAGAAGACGTCTCTGATCGTCTAAAAAATCTCTTTATACACGATAGATACGTTCCTAAAAAATTGGTTTAAAAAATATTGGCTAAATGGCAAAATAGGAATAATCGGTCAAAAAAGAAGAAAACTACTTTTAAAATAAAAACAAAATATTATATATTATTTCAGCAATATCGAATACTATAAAATACTATAATATAGCCTAATATAGAAACAATCAAGTTTTTCTGTGCGGACATAGTTAACTAGAGATTTATATATATATGTCTGCAAGGGTATTTAATCTTCGGCACCCCGATGATAACCGTTTTTATCGTTTTTTATTTTTTTGTGTGTTAATAACGTGTTGATTTGTATTTGGGCCACGTTTTTGTGCGATTTTTGACTGCTTATGTTAACATGTTAATGGCAGTCAAAAAATTAACGGGCGAAATCACGTTGCGTTTGGTTCTGCTGCTAAACGCTTCCGCCATTGTCAAGTGCGTCAAGTTGGCTGGGTTGATGCTCTACCCTCTCTCCCTCCCTGCCTCCCTTCCATTCAAAATGTACCTTATATTATCTGTACCTTCGTTTTTGCATGTTATCCTTGAGCGCGTTCAATCACCAGAAAGGCTCGACCCGCACCGGTTTTGTTCATTTTTAGACTTCCTGACTGGGCTCGGCTCGCGGACTTTCGATCCGAAAATGTGTCATTTATGGGCCTGCTGATGCTGCGTCAGGAAGCGAATTAATTGAATTGCTCGGCTGTGCGTGTGTTTGCGGGTCTCCCAAAATAGCCTCGTGCTTGGGCTGAACATATTTTTATACTTGTTCACCGAGTAAAGAGAGTATATTGGGTTTGTCCAATGTCTGTCTGTCCGTATTGAAGATAAAAACTTGAAATATATACTCGTATTTTCCCGCGTGAGACAAAGATTTTGAATGCGACTTAATGCATATATCAGTTTTAAAGCTAGATGCATAACATTTTGCAGAGATCACAAATTACAGAAATCGATATTTTTCCAAAATAACAATTAAAATTAAGACCATGTTTTACGGTTTTTAGCTGTTTTTATACTGTGAACGTGTATTGCGCAGTCGGTTACACCCGATTGCAACGTTCTTACCTGCTTATATATGTATATGTTTTGCAAGGTGTTGGTGCAGCCCGAAAGAAACTTGTGCTCCATATTGAGCGAACTAGCTCCGATCTCGGTCTCGATCGCCAAGCGTGCAACATGTTCTAGCACGTGAAACTGGTTTTTCTCGCTCTGCCGAGTGTTTTTCTAGTTCGTTGGTAATGTTGTTGTTGTTATTGTTGTTCTTCTTGCTGGTTGCCTTTGGACGTTGTTTATGTTTATTCCAAAAATAAAAGCCAAAACACACATAACAGTGTACTTATGTGGCAAGTATTTGAGCACACAGACATACAAATAATACAAATAAATACATATATGTAGGTTTATATACGACACAAAGTCCAAGTGGCACTTTACGTCAAAGTCACAACAATACGTATTTTGTGTGAAGTACGCTACGTGATCTGGGCAGGATGGCTTGATTGATGAACTCTGTTGAGCCAGGCACGAAAAACAAAAAACCATATGTGAAGTACTTAAAATAAGATCGCAAATATTTAAGAGGTTTTACAAAGTCATTTACAGCGAACTAGAAACAAAAACAATACGGGAAATATTATAGCTCATAAATTTCATATACGATAACATTTGTACTTAGGAACGCAAACCAGGTTTTGAAAAAAAAGAACCAGTTCCAAATAACCATGAAATAAACAAAGTAAAGTAAATAACTGTCAAACATATATACAAACATTATTGAAAGGAAACAATTAGTATTCCTTGAAATGTTTTAATATGCATCAAGCTCTTACTTAAAAGAAGCTTGCCAAAAAATGTATTTAAAAACAACAAAAAAATGTTTATATGTGACAGATTGGCGAAAAACAGCAATAAAGCAAATCGACCAGAAATGATAAGGAAATAAACTTTAAGGAGCTGTTAGTAGAAAATAAATGTATAATTAAAAACCAGAATCAATTCACAAAATACTTAAACGATAAGCCAAAAATGAAATATGTTTAAATCATCATTTTATAAAATATTGCTTAATCATACAGTGTTTTTTAAAATAACCAGAAAAACTATTAAAACAAATTCGACCAAACAGGATTTTGGATTACCTAAAACAGGAATTTGCAAAAAGAAAAGAACCAGTTCACAACAAACACAAAATAATATTTTGGAAAATAATAAATGTAAAAACTCTCAAACAAGTACGGGAAAAATTAAAATTTTAAAAATATTATAAAAATAATGATTAAATGTGAAAATCAGTAGGTTGGATTAAACTGACAAAAAATTAAAAGCAGCAAATCCAAAATAGGAAGCGAACTGGCAAATGAGAGTAAAATTCAGTTTAAATTAAAAACCAGAATTAAAACACATGTTGCATAAGTTGAACGACCCAACAAGGATGAAATATGTGAAAATCTGCATATAATAAAATATTACCCAGCAGATAAACTAAGCTATTAAAACAGGATTTTAAATGATTTTAGCTAAGCTTAAGTATGAAATAAATTAAAAGTTGTATAATTGAGTAATTGTCAGGTGATGAGAATGCTTAAGTAATTAAAGCTGCGCAAGGCCAATTAAATTAATATGGGAGTGGAATTGATGAACTCATATACTCAAGAAATAGTCGACAGTTCATCAGTTGAGCATAATATGTGGGACATATTATACTAATGCCCGTCAAGATCGAACCATCTATCAGCTGTTAATTAAATGGCTTTAAAAATTCAGTTTCAGTGCTTAAAACACGCTGCAATCAAGCGAACGAAAACAGCAAAAAATTGTTTAGTTTTCAAAACATTTGCAAACGCGCAAAGCATTCAAATTAATTAGATTTTTTATGCACAGAAAATATATATATGTATATATTTATTTATATGTACATACGTTCGTATTACTTTTTTCGGTCAACAGCTGTTTTTTGAGGTTGAGGCTGATTCTTTGCCTTTTTGAGTTTCTTTAGTTTTATTTTGTGTTGAACATTTGCAGCGCAAATTGCTTGTAGTTGTAGTTGGTGCTGTTGTTGTTGTTGTTTTTGTTGTTGTTGCCGAAGTAACCTCAAAACGCGAATTTGAATTCGAGTGCTTCGCTTTTGGCCAGAGCGAGACAAACTCAGCTGAGTTTTATTTGCACCATCGTCCATTGGAGCTGCTTCTCTTTTTTTCCACTTGCTTGCCATTTAACTGCTTCTTGATTATTAGTTGCCAGTGTGTGTGTGTGTGTGTGTGTGTGTGTGTGAACCACTCTCTGTGTGCGTGTGTGTGTATAAATGTAAGGTCAGAGCCGATCTCTTGCTCTATGGCTCGTTTGCTTTGACTTCAATTCTGTTGCCGTCTCGCATGTGTACAGAGTATTTAGTCGCCATGTACCCATTGAGCACACTCCGACGAAGAAGCAGCAGCAACAAAAACAACAACAACAACAACAACAACAACAACAACAACAACAACAACAACAACAACAACAACAACAACAACAACAACAACAACAACAACAACGACAAAAACAAAAACAATCAAACTCATCTCTTGTGGGTCCAGAGTGTCGAGTGCGTGCGATAGCGTTCATTGGCTTTATCTCGATTATTATCAAATTACGCTCGCCACAGAGGGTATGATATATTAGTCACGTTGTATGTAACGCCAACCAAGAGCAAGGCAAAAAAGGTTTAAAATATTGTTAAATGTTTGTAGTGTATACAGAATAAAAAATGAATGAATATATATTATTATATTATTTGTACTTTGTTGTCGGTTGAAAATAAAACCAACATAGACCTCGCGGCAGCCCGCTTACTTTTAGTATACCTGCTTATAATTCACCTGCATATTTTTATAAATATTGCACATAAACATTTACTTGATGTGAATGAAAATGGATTACAATTATTTAATTAAGAAACATGCAAAAGAGTTTTTAGTTTTCGATCTAAAACACAATTTTTTATAAAAACTACAATAATACAAATAAACTGAGATAAATAAATTGATTTACAAATGATAAATACAAACAAATAAACAATAAAATAAAAAGAGTAACTCGTAATAGCTTAAAAGAACCAGAGTATTTTATCTTCGCTGTATGTAAAATGAAAATGTCAGCTTTGTTTTGAAGAGATAAGAGCGCGTGGCGAGCGCAGCACGAGAGAGAGAGAAAGAAGCACACTAAAAGAAATATGTAATCATAACTCTATATTGTGCGCCAAGCTAATACTATTTTGTAATATGTGTATATATAAATTGTGAAAGAGACTGAAAGCAGAAGTTGTTAATCAAATTAAATTTCATTTACAATAGGAAAATTAATTTATCCAAAAACCTTCTTTGGAGAAATAGTAAAAGATTACACACAAGGCTGTAAATCGGGTTTTAAGCGAAACGAAAGAAAACTGCTATATACAGCATTTTAGTTTTTGGCTACTTTTTTTACATGCTAAAGCAGATATTTATGCGAATTATACATAAATTCCTGGGCCTAAGCTATATATATATGTTTGAAGCACACTGCTAAAGCTAAAAAGAATTTAGGTTGAAAGATTGCGGCACTCGTAAAAAAAACTGATGGCCAAAGGTGGAAAATTTGACACATCTTGTGCACACACGTAATTTATTTTATTTAGTTAATGCATTGTACTCTTTAAGGTGACACTTGGGTGTCAAGTTCAATGCACAAATATGAGTTGGAGCAAGCAGCAGCATAAATACTAGTCATTGCAATGTCATTGGATATTTCTCGCAGTGCATTTTATCGCACATCGTAACTATTTACGATGCCGTTCCGTCAGTGCCAATGCCTCCAGGGAACTTACGCGGGCATATTGCGTGCTACCGTGCTACGATTTATTCCATCTACATATAACTATCTGTGTATAGTCTGTTTTATTTTGCGGGTTTTTTTTTTCGGTTTGTGTTTTTGTTTGGCTTATTCCGCGATCGACGCCGTCATGACTTTGAAGTTCGTCGCACGATTAACTAAAGCAACAATGCCCACAACAATGTGAATGCCTTCTTGCTGATTATACGCCCATCATAAAGCATTTTAATAATATCAGCACTTGTGCCAGGCTCAATGCCTAGCTGGTTGCTATATATATTTATCCAGTATCTCGCGGTTAATGTTTATCTCTGAGTATCTCTCTGCTGGCTCATTTATCTGCATACAACTTGAGGGCGTTTCGTGCCTAAATAGAATTCAATAAAATAGTTCAGATTTAACGTTTAACAAGCCCAAGCAAATGGCTTTATCAAAAGAAAACACCAAACATAAATACAAATTAAAATTTATTTTTAACAATATACAAATTTATGCAATCACTAAATAATCAACTCATTTCATTTGCATAGATATTTTGTTAACAATAATGAAATGAAAACAATAGGAATATATCTAGATAATTTCAAGATTGTCATTTTAGGGTATTTTAGCTTTTATGTACACCTGCTTTAGGGGGTCTTATAATATTGTATTACAATGAAAATACTTTTGTTGTGAATATATTGTTTTCATTTATCAATATCAATTCTATACGATAGAGTATGCAAGTATGATTTTGTGTCGAAAATATTATTGTTATTCATTTCATATTTCACTCTATAATATTTTTATAAAATCCGCTCATCAACATAATTTAAAAATTTTAGAAATGCGTTTTAGGAACTTCTCTTTAGGAAATCAATCTTGAGACGCACTAATCTCTTAGCTCCAAATAGAGTGTTCTATTCCATTTAAGGATGTTTAGTTGGTATAATAAGTTTTTATTGTTTTGCTAATTTTTTCTTTATTTAACTTTTAAATATTTACCAAAATAAAAATTGTGTTTGAACATGTATTTTGTTTTTAGTTTAAAACTCAACTCAAGGTTATTTGTTTACTGTTCGTACACTACTAAATATAAATAAATAATATGCATAATAATTTAAAGCAAGTAAATAAAAAATATTAATTATAAAATGCATATGCCGAATTTTTCTCAATGAAATAAATATATAGAAATAACATTCATTTTATTGTTTATCGAGTATAAACCGGTTTAGATGCGAGCCAGTTGGCAGCCCTGGTACATGTTAAAGTTTAACAGTGGCTTTCTTTAACATAACAGAGCTAGCTTCATGTTTCACTAATTCATTCTATAGTTGATAATGGTAATGAATACAAGTTTTCTATAGTGAATCGAATAGGGCGTATTTTTCCGCAGCGCTTTAAAATCTCCCCTGATCACGACCCTGCAACGTGTGAACCCGCATTACTTATTGTCCGATGGCTTGGATTGGTTTGTTAACTGATGTCGACATGGGCAAGAGGTCGGTCGCTTGTTGAACCCGTTCAAAGCACCGTTGACCTCAACACGAGAGCTTTGCTGCCTTTTCTGTAGGTTTTTACACCCTTGAACGACCGCGTCCGTTTTAGCTAACAAATAAGCCAAATAATTTAATTTGAACGACGTGGCTGATTTGAATGTCAAGTTTGTCGGCGAGGGGAAACCTCGCCGAAGTGCTCGGTTGAACGCACCAAAGCAGAGTCCGAGTTGTGTGTGTGAGAAGCGAGGGGGGAAGGGGGCCAGACAAGAGACGCGCGGGGGGACGTTGATATCTACTACTGCATATCGACATTGAACTCGTTCAATGTCAAAATTATAATAAATTATGCGTGCACGGCAAACAGAAAATGATCACAAAGCAAACAGCAGCAACAGCAACAACAGCAGCAGCAACAGCAACAACAGCAGCAGCAACAACAATGGAAAGTTGTTTATTGTTTATTACACGGAAACAACATTTTTAATCGCTTTTAAACTGCTGGCGATTTGAAAACTGACTTCCAATAGATTTTCGCGCTCAACGGGGCGACATTTTCATAGCGGTATATGGCAAGGTAAACCATGTTGCCCCAATCCCCACCCCCGCACACTTTCACATGATTTATGCGCGCTGATGGAGAACAAATGTCAAGTGTTGAAAATTTTTACTTTGTTTGAATTATACTTGTTGTGCTGCGTTTATTATTGTTGTCTGTTTTCACGCTGCGCAACAACAGTAAATACAAATTAAATACAAATTACACACACACATATAAGTATATGTATGTGTTAATTTCGGGAAGTGAAATTTCAAATCTCTTTATTTTCGGTGAAATAAGCAAACTCAATTGAGTTCTGAGAGCAGACGCAATTATTGTGCTTCCCTTTTTACTTGAGTCATCAAACGTTCGGACCTGGGCAATTTTAAAGAGCTGACTAACGGAATCGCTGACAAGGTCTCGGATGTTCTTGTTTAAATTAGCAAACGTATTTATTTAGTTACGACTTAAGTATTTTTGTAGAATTAGACCTTAATCACATTTGGAACAACATTGAACTGATTTTTACAATTAAACTGTTTACCAATTTTAATTTTACTCCCGATTTTAAATAATCTTTGATTAACAATTGTATTTAGTTGCTCATGTAAACGATTATTTTGTAAAAATCATAAGACTATTTGTTAGCTTTTGAACAACAAAGAAGTTTTATTTTTATTATACATAAATAATGAGAATTCTTTTATCAATAATTATAAACTATGCATAATACAAGATGAAAAAGCTGTTTATTATTGAGCATTTAATCACTCATAGAATTATTGCTCTAAAAACATTGTAAGATATTTAAACGATTGCCAAAGTTTTCGATTCAAGAGGTGGATCTTGTTCTTAAAAAAAATACAACAGTCAGAGTGTAATCATTTTTTAAACAAAGAACTTATTCATCTTCTCAAAAAAAGAAAAACGAAATAGTTACTGTTGAGTTTGGTTCAAAAAAGAAAGAATTCTTAAATGAGTAATACATTTTCAACGGGAAATTTTCAGCTTTATGATAAAGTGGTGTGATCCGGCTGACTGGGAGATACACCTGTATTGCCTGTTGTAAAAGGGCGGATATTTGCGTAAGCTAGACGATGAAGCAGATAAACATGGATAAACGAGTCAACTGTTGTTGCTGATCATTAATATTATTAATTTATAAAATGTAGCGACGTGAAAGCGAACGCGGCCTATCATAGTTTATTTTCTTTTTGCTTAGGTTTTTAACAAATAAAAGCGCTATATAAGATATAGTTTAATTTACAAATTAAAAAATGTACCATAGTTTTTGGATTATTAAAACATAGTTTTACGCTTATTAATATAATAAATACATAATAAATTAATTGTACAGTAATAAAGGTTTCATTCAACAGACTTCCTTATACAATTATTTTCAGATACATAAGTATTTAGTTCGAATCGATATGTTTTAGCTTTTGGAATTTACACTTGTTGGCCAGCTGTAGGGTTTTCCACAATTATCGCTATTTATTTCCATTATGTTTCCACTAGCTGCTTGGCCTAATGTCGCCCAAAAAGTTGACCAGGGTCATATAAATTATCGTGTAACGCACGCAACCTATGCCGTAAAACGGTACAATTGTAAACGTCGATTTTCTAGCCTCCTTCAACGCTCACTTTTCACGTGTGCGGCCCCCCTCTCACAGTTGTCCAAATTGGCTTTTTGACTTATGGCTCACATACATTTGTACAGATGTATATACAGATACGTTCCCGTGAACTCTTCGGGCAAGGTTAAACGAGACTTTGGGGCATTTGGCGTCATTTTGATTAGCATGGCCCGTTGTAGCTGTTGTTGCATGACTCATCAGCCATCAGTTGGCGTGAAGCGAGCTTAATCTTAATTGAATATGCAACCGGGAACCGGCTTCGCACATGTTATAAACGCGGAAAAGCAAACAGCTGCGCTTCTTCGTCGCGTCATCAAATTGTCATCATTGTTTGTTTTGAATCTGCCGACGAAAGCGAAAAGTTCACTAGCCCATGATGCTCAAGTCCATGTTTGCGGATTGGGGTTGGGGTTGAGATTGGGGCTGGCGATCTCAATAGCTATGGCAATGCCCATGCGCTATAAACATTTAATGATCAACGGCAAGGCTCTGCTCCCAAAATGACTGAAATATTGATGCGTAAATTTAAATATGTTCCGTATAAACAAGCAAGAACGTTGCAGTCGGGTGTAAACGACTATGCGATACTCATTCACAGTATAATAAAAGCGGTCTTAGATATTATTGTATTTTGAGAATGTATCGAATTTTTAAAATTTGTGCTGGCAGAACTGGGCGTGGCCAAAATGTTTCGACTTGATCTTTAGAGGATGTCATCAGAAAACTGTCAGTAAAATTTGGTGACTCTAGCTCTAAAATTGTGCGGCAATAAGGATTTTCGTGGCTTACCCGTCCCCAAGTCTGAAAAAAAATTGATGTTTCTAGCTTTAAAACTGAGGGAGATTTGCAAAGCCGGATCCAAAAAATCTTAACAATTTATCTGACGCGGGTATACACGTGTGAATATTCCAAAAACGTCCAAACGGACAGCAGGACGGACATTGCACAAACCCTATGTACTCTTTTCACCTTGTGAACGAGTATACGAAACATTTATGTGAAACGCGTATTTATCTTATTGTTGTCGTCGTCCGATTTACGGTTCATATATTTTTTTTTGCAAAATTTCACAACAATTTCAATCTGTGAATATTGTTTTTTTTTTGCCTGCTAAATGTTGCCAAAATTTGCCTGTCACGCGCACGAGCTGTGCCAGAGGTGGGGGCAGCGGGCGACAAGCCAGAGAGGGGTGGCAAAGAATTCTTGCCATTATGTGACGCAGAATAATAACGAAGAAAGAAAGAAATAAAAACGAAGAAGAAATCAGGAAGCATTAACATGCTTATACGCTGTATAAGAGCACCAACAGATATTCTGTGTTTGCAGAGACAGCAATAGCTTTATGGTAAGTCGATGACAATAAAACAAACCAACAAAAAAAAAAAAACCAAAAAAAAACCAAGATAAATAAATAAAATGCCGCACGGCATTCACAAGGTCTTCTGATTGAGTGCTCCCCCAGCGTCTTTTTTGTGAGTGTGTTGTTTTTTATTTCTTGTTTTTGGTTTTTTGTGTGTTCTTTGTGTGTATTTCTGGTTCTAAGCAGCTGCCAGTGGCGTCGTTTGTTTGGGGTTTGTTTTGGTCGCCTTCATGATGAATGCTCTAATTGAGATTGATAAGTCGCAACAACTTGTCTCTGGCCCAAGGTTCTCTCGACTTATCATTCTGTTTCGTATCGCCCAAATGCTGCAGCCGTGTGGGCCTTTTCAATCAAGGAAATGAACAACCGTTGTGATATCTAAATATTGAAGAAAAAAAAGCAAAAAAAAAACGAGCGCACGACTGTGGGAAGGTTAACTTTGGATTGAACGAGTATTTTGACTTTGATTTGTTTCTAATAATCGGAAATATTGCAATATCTATAAATGTATCTTGTCTACGAAATGTTCTTATAATTTGAGAAAGCACATTGAGCCGAAAGGGAAAAGTTTTAGAAGGTCACCTTTTTGCCTCTGTTTTGCTGCCTCGGCAATGTGCCGGCTAGAACATTATTATTATATCAATATCTGATAGGCGTTGAACAAAATGTCAACTGTTTGTCGCTCCCGGTTAAATATTTGTCGGATTGACAAATCAAAGTTGATTTGTGTTTTCGATTGCAACGTATCTTATCTAATTACCTTTTTTTATGATTGCAAACCAATATTTTTCAAATTGTAAATCAGTCAAGCTTTAACCCGAATCAAACAATATATTTTTGTTAAAAAAAGGTTGATATTAATATCAATACTTTGGAAAACTTTGACTGTATATTGCCTGATTTCAGCCTCAGCGTTAATGAAAATTCGCTAAAAGATATAACAACAAATAAACAACAAAAAAGAAAAATATATAATTTATATTTTAAATATAATATTTTTCTTTTAAATTTGAATGAATCTGCTGATCCAACAATTAAAAAATATATATGTCACACTTAGCACATATCATCACTATAAACTAAAACTATAAATGTAGATGTTAACAGCATTTTTCTCAGAAATAAAGATAACAGATGCCAAATGGCCAAAAAATAAGTCTGCTGTCTTAACTCTTGTTCTTGATAAAATTTATTTAACATTTTTAGCATGGACTAACATGATTTTATTTATTTAAAAACTTATCAAAAAATTGTGCTAACAAAAAACAAGTTTTAAAAATATATATACATACATATATTTTTTTAAAGATATTTACTTTTTCGTTTCAAAACGAAAACCTTTCACAGCGATAATAAGGAAAAGAAAGAGGTCGTCATAGTTATTAATTTAAAACCTTTGAAGTATAGTTTTTGGAAGGGGAATTCCACCATCAATTGTTTTGAGTTATTTTAGATTGACTTATGAACCTGTCATTCAAGTTTTGATTTGAACTTCAATTTAATAAGCTGGGCAGGTATAAAAGTTCTACCGTTAAAATATTTATACAATCAATGATTTAGTGATCTTTGACATTTTGTTGTTGTTACGTAATAATAGTCTAGAAGGTTGACAATGTTCTTAAGACCTTAACAGAATTGTGCTAATCCACGTGGGCTCACATCTCAGGTGGCAATTGCGAGTATATCTGAGAGGCGGCCAATCGATTTGCATAGTCTAGAATTAATGACAACACTCAATTCAGTTGCCATTACCGATAATTGTATGTATTTATATATCGATCCACACGCACCCCAGCCCCAGGCCCCAGTCCCCAGCTGCCGCCCTCTGCCTTGCCCCGACCCCCGATCTTCTTGTTGTCACCCACGAGGCGCGGCTAATAACATAATTAACATACAGTGAAAACGAAACACGTTTGACATCGATGATTTTCAATTTCAAATTGGCATGCGCAAAAAAAAAATAATAAAAATAAATAAAATAGAAATAATATGCAAATAAACCAGAAAAGA
This sequence comes from Drosophila colorata, assembly GCA_035041545.1. NCBI lineage: Eukaryota > Metazoa > Arthropoda > Insecta > Diptera > Drosophilidae > Drosophila > Drosophila colorata. Next base: position 3,685,283 of record JAWNLD010000127.1, on the reverse strand, counting down.
CTGGTATCTTTTCGTTGCCAAAGATTTAATACCCTATACTTAATAATCGAGCAAACTGATCTCATAAAATATAGCAGCCTAATTATGATTTAAAATTTATAAATGATCAAAAAATATTAAAAAAATCTTTTATATAAAAACCATATTTTCGATTGATCTTGCGTATGAATATGTATATAATTTTGATCCATATTAAATGTGATTATGTTTGTAAGCTTCATAGTTCAAATGGTGCAAATTTGAATATATTTCAATCGCCAACTGATTCTGATTACAGCTATGGGATATAGTGATATAGTATATGTATTTATATACCTATTTACAAAAACAGATAGACCCAGTGATAGAGTGGAGCTGATTGATTACGCTCAGCTGATGGCTTTTGCCTCTCCTTATATATACATATAAGCATTGCTCGCTCTCCCTGGTACTCTCTGGGCATATTTTCATATTTTAATTAGCACTTTTGAAGCAAGATTTTTGTTTGTTGCTGATACAGATAAATAATTTTTTTTCGTTGTTTATCGAATTTATTTTTAATTGCAAATGTTATTGGCATACGTATGTGATTAATGGCATTCTAGAAAAAATATATGTGAATTTCTCATGTACGGTCGATAAGACATGCACTGATAAGCTATTTATTTGTGGCGTCATGTGCTCTCAAAGGGAAAATAATTTTTTTTTTAAATTTGTAAAGCAGAAAAACATGTTGCAGCAACAAAATATTGAATCATGTTTAATAAATAAGTTCATTAGGACATCTATACACCGTTTAGCGGCCTAGATTGGGACCAAAAAAGTAAGCCCGTATATCGAAATGTCGTAAGACGAATACTACAATTTTATTCATTTGTATAAAAAAATTTCATTGCCCCTAAGCCCAAAGTAAATGCATATATATTAAGTTTTTGATTTTGGACAACATAATTAATAATTTAATATTTAGTTATAACGAAAAAAAACAACTTAAAGAAACTAAGATGCTTACTTTAACAATGTAATTAAGAAGTTAAAAAACTTATGCATTATTGGCCAAGTTTCTTATGCAGCCTCAAGATGACTTAACATATTCATTTTTACATCTACTATATCCTGAAATTATGGTTTATGATTGTCTAAAATTTTTAAAATTTACTTAGAGCTTAGATTACAAATGCTAATAAAGATATTAACTAGATTATCTTCCATTCAATTGCAGAGTGTGCTGTACAACAAAAGTGCCGCTGAAATTGCGATATTAATTTCGGCCAAAGTGAATGGAGCTACACCGCTGGTCATATCCTGTCGCAACGGACACTACGACATTGTAGAATATTTATTGACAAAGTGTCGCGCCAACGTGGAACAGGTTGGCTCCGTTAGCTTCGACGGCGAGCCCATCGAGGATGCGCCGCCCTTGTGGTGCGCCGCCGCAGCGGGCCATTTGGGCATCGTCAAGATGCTGGTCCGCCGGTTCGCCAATGTGAACAGCACGACGCGAACGAACTCGACGCCGCTGCGCGCCGCCTGCTTCGATGGCCACTATGAGATCGTCAAGTACCTGGTGCATCACGGAGCGGGTGAGTTCTTGTTGATAGTAACTGAGGTTCTTTTATGTTAGAGTTCTATCGAATCTTTCTGAATAAGTACGATTGAGCTACTCACTTAACTGAATGAACGAACTGCGGGTCAGATTTCAGTTCATCGTTCGTTTTACTCCTATTATCGTTCGTTTAGTTCATTCGAGTTCCAACATCGTTTTTTTTTGTGGTTTTTCTTAGTGCTAATATCTATTGTAAATACATATATTACGTAGTTTATTTATTATAAGGCAACTGCTCGTTTATTGGTAAACAATAAATAAATATTAAATGCTAAATTTGATGAATATGACATATACTACAGTATCAAATGCATTGAATACTTTGCATATAAGCAGTATTTTCATAACCGCGATCGCTTATATTTCCCATAAAAACAGTGGAGACTTAAGCTTTGTATTTATGCAATAATTTCAGATCTTTTAAATAATTTCATAAAAAACAATGATAACTACTCCATTAGTTGGTAAATAAAATACGTAATATCTGTAGTTTAAACGTATTCAACGATATTGGGACTAAGAAAAGTACAAACGATATTGGGACTCAAACGAGCAAAACAAACGATATTCGGACTCAAACGTATAAAACTAACGATAATTATAGCTGTATCGATTATAATCGAACAACGAACAAACAATATTGGCACTCGAACAAAAAAACGAACGATATTGGGACTCAAAAGAACTAGCGAACGAGTAGTTCGTTCAATGAAAACTTAACGAACGACTTAATTGAATTACGACTTGATATCTACTTTATGCACCCATCTCCCGCAGACTTTGAGGTGGCCAATCGGCATGGACACACCTGCCTAATGATCGCCTGCTACAAGGGCCACTATCGCATCGCACAGTATCTGCTCTCGCTGAAGGCGGACGTGAACCGGTGCAGCATCAAGGGCAACACGGCGCTGCACGATTGCGCGGAGTCGGGCTCGCTTCAGATCCTGCAGCTGCTGCTGCGACATGGCGCCACCATGGACGTGGACTACTACGGCATGACGCCGCTGTTGGCGGCCAGCGTCACCGGACACATGGCCATCGTGGAGCACCTCATCACATTGCCGTGCGTCAGCCGCGTAGCCAGAATCGATGCACTGGAGCTGCTGGGCGCCACCTATGTGGACAAGAAACGTGATATGGCCGTGGCGTTGACGCTCTGGCGGCGAGCGCTCGAGGAGCGTGCTCAAGAGCCGCCGCTGCACAAAGAGGTCCAGGAACCGGTGGCGGCCTACGAGCTGGTCACCGAGGTGACCACCATCGATGAGCTGGAGGAGCTGGTGCTTGATCCGGACGAGATGCGCATGCAGGCGCTTGTCATCAGACAGCGCATTCTAGGACCCACGCATCCGGACACCAGCTACTACATTCGCTTCAGGTAAGCGCCGTTCAGCTGGCCAAGTTGAAAGGCTATTTACTCGTTCACCAGGTGAAATGGGTGTATTGGGTTTGTGCAGTGTCCTTGCTGTTCTTCCGAAAATTGGAATATATACTCTTGTATATCCGCGTCAGATAAAGTGTTACGATTTTTTGGCTCCGCCCACTGTGGGCGTGGCAATGCGATTTAATTCATATATATCTCTCAGTTTTGAAGCTAAGTACATACAGTTTTTTCGGATATATTGCTGACGACCTTCTCTTAAAATCGTACAACTTTTTTTTGGATACGCCTACGGGGTGCATGGCAAATCGATTTTACAGACAGATTACTGATGATCTCCTCTAAAGATTGTACAAAAAATGTTTTGGATAGGGGCGTGGCAAATTGATAAAATCCACATATTTTGTGGGCCGCAAAAGTCATCTCCCACAATTTTAAAGCTAGCCTCACCAAACGAAAGAACGCGCTGAAATATATTGGTCATGCTCACTCAAACCCCTACAAATTACGAAAACCGATATTTATCCATAATAAAAATAGCAATCAAGACACCTTAAGCGTTTATCATGCTGTGAACGAGTATGGCGCTGTCGGTTACACCCGACTGCAACGTTATTAGTTGTTTTTTCTAAACGATTACTCATTTCGCTTGCAGGGGCGCGCACTATGCAGACGCCGGACGCTTTGATCGCTGCATTGAGCTCTGGTCGTATGCGCTGACAATGCAACAGAAAATCCTACAGCCGCTGAGTCCGATGACGCAATCCTCGTTGCTTTCCTTCGCCGAGCTGTTTAGCTTCATGCTGGTCGAGGCGGGGCGTCTGCTGCCGCGTGGTCGCATCGTGCCGCCGATTGAGGCTGACGGCATGCTGATCATCTTCCACAAGGCCGTGCTGGAGGTGGAGCGGGGTCAGGCATTTACGCTGGGCCAGCAGCAACATCACCAGCACCAACAGCTGCTGCCAGCTGACGGCAAACAGCTAACACAATCGTCATCCTCGTCCGCCAGCTCATCATCTTCGTCGTCATCATCATCATCATCGTCCTCAAGCTCATCGTCTACCTCCTTGGTGTCGGCGCATAGGCACGACTGCAATCACGATCCCAATGCACTTAGCCGCACTCTGGTCAGCGCCCTGCACATCGGCTGCCTGCTCAGCTCGCTGCTCGAGGCGGAAAGCTTCTGTCCGGACATGCGGCATCAGGTCATGAACGCCTTGTTCCGCCTCAACCGACTCAAGGTGTACGTTCGCTCCGGCCGCACAGCCCTGCACTACGCCTGCTATCGCGAGGGCAGCCTTGTCGGCCGCTATCCCTCGTGCCAGTTCCCATCCGCGTCGCTGGCGAAGGCCCTGCTCGAGGTGGGCGCCGATCCGAACGCCGTCGACGATGCGGGCAACACGCCACTCCATCTCGCAGCTCCACTTCAGTCCTACGTTGAGCATCTGGCGCATACGCTGCTCGAGGGCGGCGCGCACTTGGTGAGTGTCGTCAACTAGTGCACAAGTGATCTGCAAGTAACACAAGTGATAACAAGTGAAAAGAGTATATTGAGACTTAAAACTTGGATTATATACTCATGCATATCCGCGTCAGATACAGTTTTAAGAGGTTTTGGCCCACTGTGGGCGTGGCAAATCGATAAAATCCATATACCTCCTCAGTTTTGAAGGTACATAAGTAACACTTGTTAAGACAGATTACTGATGACCTTGTCTAAAGATCGTTAAAAAGTTTTTTTTGTCTACGCTCACTATGGGCGAGCCCAATCGATAAATTCCATATATCTTACAGGCGGCGCGGGCTAACCGCGAAAATCAATATCTCCAAAATTTTAGAGCTAGAGTGAGCAAATTTTGCAGATAGTTTTCTGATGATCTCCTCTAAAGATCAAGTTGAAAAATTTCGGCCACGCCCACTTTTAACCCTACAAATTATAAAAATCAATATATTTCCATAATAATATACAATAATAATTAAGATCATTTTCGACTGTTCTAATTTGTTATTATACTGCAAACGAGTATTGCGCAGTCGGTTACACCCGACTGCAACCTTCTTACTTGTATTACTCTGTAACTAAAAAGTTCGGTTATTTTTCGATCACAATGTGTATGCATGCCATTCTTATATATACCTTGCTAATCAATTTTTTTTTTTTCATGTGCCGCAGGACACCAAGAACCACGCCGGCGAGACCTTTGAGACGCTGCTGGCGCCGACGCCGCTGCACAAAATCATCGATCCCATGAAGTACACGACGCTGGCGTGTCTCTCGGCGCGCACCATCAAGCAGCATGGCATCAATTACGAGGAGTCTGTGCCGCCGGCGCTCTACAAGTTCATTGAGTTGCACTAGGCGTTGAGCGAGAATGCTGCCAGGCTAGCCTCACTCACACACACACACAGACACATACTCAATTGACCGCCCGCCCGCCATCGAAGCCATGCCACGTGGATAGAGATAATATACCAACTACCTACGACCTACTACCAACTACCTACTACTATTACTCTTAAATATAAAGCTAATGGGAGAGCGTTACTAATGACTAGGAACTGATTTGTGATGTTTGCAAGCGAAGTGCCCAATCCTGGCGCAACGATCAGGATTGATAATTATTAATTATGATGATGATGCTGACGACTGTGTCAACAACTAAAACTAAATCGACAACGACGACGACATAAATAATAATAACAACAACTCAAATTCACTGTTTACTATTTTGCTTGCAAAATATGTTTTTATTGTGTTCTTGCTACTCTTTCTTTTGTATGTATGAATTATGATAATAATAACAATAACAATAATAATAATCGTAATATTATGTATACGCCACGAGGCGCAGTCGGGCAGCTAAAACAATTGCACGCCTCCTTTGGGCTGCAGCAAGGTCCTCATAGCTGTCCCGACTAAGCGCACGCGATGCATTGTTATTCATATTTAGTGTGTACTACAACAATCCTCACTTCTCACTCCTCACTCCTCCCCCCACCCCACCCACATCCCCAAACACTCCTCCTAACCGCCTAGCAATAAAACGAGAACAGAGTTTTGGAACGAATACTACAATTAACAAAATTTATTTATATTTATTGGTTAATTCGATTCTCAATGCACTCAACGATTATGACTACGCTCCAAAACGGCGTCAGCACGTAGCTTAAGCCTCAAGCTAATTTCTAGAACTTAAACATACGATAGACGTAAACCATATACCATATACATACATAGTTTACATACTTAAAATGCAATATGTATGTATAGAGAAACAATGTAAAATACAAAAACATAAAAAAACAAACAAAATATATCGAAACGCATACAAGATAAGTTATATGGCAAATGTGTGTGGAGGCCTTTTATTGTGTTTATAGAACAGAGACAATTGCCATTGTAATGCTATGCATTAGGGCGTGTCAAATATGCACCAGCCACGATTACACTGTCGAACACTGGTGGCCAGAAAAAGGGGTAAAGTCAAAATGTTATGTAGCAAAATAAAATATAAAATAAATGTAAATGAATACGTTCCCACAAAATTCGTGTTAAAAAGATATTGGCTAAATGGAAAAAAGTAGATTGAGATAATATTGTTAGAGTTCACTTGAGAATTTATGTTCTCTGCTTACACATTTTAATTTATTAAAAAAGGTATACAAAATAATTTATAAATTGGAAAAGATTCGCACTATAATGAGAAAAATATAATGCGAAGTTAAAATATATAATTTGTGAGGAGTGAATTTAAAGAAATTTATAGTTATCTCATAACATAAGAAAATGCACAAAAATAATTCATATAAAATTGAATTAAAAAGATAAATATTTAAACTCTTTAAAATGTGTTATTTCAAAAACGTGTAAAAAAAACTATGTGTACAGTTGTTTATTTTTAATTTAGCAAAATTGAATTTTAATACTATTCAATTTGGTTTCTAAATTCTGTTGTATTTATAAATGTAGACAACTTAGCAGAATTGTATTTATGGGTTAGTTTTTAGGTCGTCTGATTTTTAGAAATATTAAATATACATAAAATTAAATGCAGATTTGTTAAAAAACAATAAGAAAAATCTTTTATAAAGTTAAATTTTAAATATTTTTAACGTATTTGTAATATGTTAATGAAGGCACAAGCATTATATAAATTTGAAATACAATTAGTTTACTTAAACATTTTATAGACTTTTCAAGTTTCTGAAATGGAAATGATTTTAAGCACAATTGGAAAAGTATACTGTGCAACTTAAATTAAATACAAATTTCCTTCTTATAAGTTTATTTAACACTCAGGAACTGTTTTTTTTTTGGCCACCAGTGTAGTCGTAATATGATTGAATTATATTGTCATGCATACAAAAACGACCCACGTACCATATATATATATATATATATATATATATATATATATATATATATATATATATATATATATAAATATATATACATATACTTTGTGTGTAATCTTGTATCTATGTTAAACTATGCAAATTGTATTACCGCCTAGCCACGTAAGTCGGATAATGTCGAATTTGGCTCCATGGGAACAGCTATTGGAATGGAGAGCAGGCTTATCGAGAGGAGTAGTTGCATAAGAATGTGTTGCTAATTCTTAGTTGTTATTTGTCCACATACACCTGTGTTTATCTATGCATGTGTAACCTTAGTTTGCACACTTTTCAATGCAAACGCAAAACTGATAATTATATTTTCAAGAAAAACACCACAAACGCATTTTCCTTTTGGGGCCCATATAAAAAGCAACGCCAACTGCCGTTGAAAGCATACTAAAATGTGGTTTCTTTGGCTCGGCTTGGTGGCTACTGTCACCGCACAGGGCATCGGCTACTTCGAGAACTACTACAACGAGATCGACGTAGACGATGAGCAGGCGGAGCTGAAGACCCGGAACGCGATGCGTTCGCCGCTGCAATTGTGGCCCACGCGCAGGCTCTACTATCGCATAGCCAGCGATTATAGTCCGGAGGAGGCGGCCAATGTGCGCACCGCTGTGGCCACCTTCAACGAGCGGACGTGCCTGCGATTCGAGGAGCTGTCCGGAGCCGCGCCGGCGGGCAGCCGCTACGTCTACTACAAGAGGTCGCCCAAGTTGTGCGGCACTCGGATCGGCTATAATCCCATACCGCTCCTGGGCGGGGCCTCGCACGATGTGCTGCTCTCGCCGAGCTGCCTGGCGAGGCCGGGCGTCATCCAGCACGAGACGCTCCACGTGCTGGGCCTGTACCACGAGCAGAGTCGTCCGGATCGGGATGAGCACGTTGTGGTCGACTACGAGAATATTCCGCGCAAGTATTGGCCCCAGTTCATGGCCACCTCGGAGTCCACCACGACCACCTACGGTGTGCCCTACGACTTTGAGAGCGTCATGCACTATCCTAAGAACGCCTTCGCCATCGATCCCAGCCAGCCCACGATACGCGCTCTCATCGACGGACTGCCCGTGGAGCGCGAGATGGGCCAGACCCGGGGACCATCCGAGGGCGACTTGTACAAAATACGCATGATGTACAAATGCGAAGAATGAATGTAAAACTGCGACGGACAAAGGACAGAGAATGCGACAGTGAGAGATTTAGTTGTCAATAAAAATGATGCGCGCTTCCATTATTTATAAAAGCAGTAAAAAAACTTTTTTTCCCTTAATAGGAAAATAGTTGTGCTAAGGGTGTCGAAATATTAAATATTCCTGTAAACGTAAAGTTCCTACTAAAAGCCAAAGCCCAAGGCTGTAGTACTAGATTTGCGTTTTTTTTTTTTTTTTCGTATTTGGGGCAAGGTATCCAAAAATTAATTTTAAATTAATTCATTAATTTTCCTGATCTGCATATGCTTTACGAGTTTACACTAAACTATTTTTGGTGGCTTCAGCTCTAAAAGTCTCCTAGATATGCTAAGGAAAAAAAAGTCGTAAATTAGATTTTTATCGATTTTATCGAAAAAAAAATGATAAACTTGTTCTGCGTATGGTAATGAGAATTTATATTCGAAAACCTTAGGTCTCTAGCTTTTGTTGTTTCCGAGATATTCTTTATATATATATATATATTTTATATATTCTTTATGGGATCTTATATGCTTACCTTCTGCCTGTTACATTCTTTTGCAGATAACCAATATACCCTATATACCCATTTTCAATGGGTTCAGGGTATACAAATGTGCAGATTTCCAGAGAGCGGGAGCGAAGAAGAGAGAGAGAGAGGTGGAGAGAGAGTGAGAGAGATGGAAAGAGAGAGAGAGAGAGAAAGAGAGAGAGGGAGAGAGAGTGGAAAAGTCAGTCAATAACAGCCAATGTAAAAAAATGTATAGAGTGATAATCCACTATATAACACTATATAACACTCTAAACACTTAACTAAAAATAATGCTAAAACATGTAAGCTTTACCTGAATTGTTGAAAATCGCATAGAAGGGCGTTTTTGCATTTGACCAGTATATTTTCTATAGGCTCATAAACAAAAGTTTATAGGAGAAAATTTGCAGATTTCCGGAGAGGGGAAGAGAGAGAGACTGACTGAGAGAGAGAGAGAGAGAGAGTGAGGGGGAGATAGGGGAAAAAGAGAGAGAGAGTCGGTAGAGAGAGTCGGTAGAGAAAGCGAGAATTAAAAAATGCAGTCCATGAAAGCGAACGCAAAAAAAATTATTAAGAGATAATTCACTATATAAACCCTTAACTAAGAATAAAACAAAAACATGGAAACCTTACCTGAACTCTTGAAAATCGCATAGAAGGACGTTGTTGCAATTGACCAGATTCTGAAACAAAAACTAAGACGGCTCTAGTCGAGAGTGTCCGACTAGAACCCTGCGGCGATCTGTCGTTACATACATTTCAAGCCACACACACACACACACACACACACACACACACATAAATCGACTTGGCTAGTGATGCTCACCAAGAATATATATACTTTATGAGGTCGCAGATGCTTCCTTCTGCCTGTTACATACATTTGCACATTATACCCTTTTTACCCATTTTCAATGGGTTCACGTAATAAAACGGATATACATATATATTCAGAAAGTAAGTTTAACTAATGATAAACTTAAATTGCAAATACATATTTTGACTTCTAAGTATAACTCGAATTAGGTACCCACAAAATAAAAACCTGACTGCGGGTTGAATCCTTTTAATTCTATGCAAGTGTCAGTGTCAGTTAACTGGATTGCAAGTGGGCTGTGACTGGCCTAGAGGATAGTGTGAGCTTGGGTTTGATCTGGGCAGACGGCCAAGGGCTTAATGTTCCCTAAGTGCTTAACTGCCTCTCTTCTCCCAATCAAAGTGTGTGTGTGTGAAGGAGCAAAAGAAAGTCTGCCTTCTCTGCAAGCATTCGAGGTTGAAGTTTAATCAATTAATATGCAGCTGGGAGTTTATAATTTCCAACCGTGTGAGGATTGTAAATGTGTCAGCAAGGGAAAAAAGAAACAAATCCTACAACGGTAACCATAACTTTTGCCTTAAGAGCATTTGCATATGAAATGTGCGCCGGCACGGCTTAAGAGAGCGCTGGAAAGTGCGAAGGTTGAAAGAGCGCCTGGAAGTGAACGCACATGTTGTGCTGTCCAAGTCTGGCACCACTGTGCTGGCAAAAGCTCGCGCTCTCTGGCGCACACTCGTGCTCTCTCTTCTTAGCGGTGGGGCTTTGCCGCCCGTCGGCTGTCGGCTGTCGGCCTCGGTGCCTTGGCCGCCTGTCGCTTGGGCCGCTCGTTTGTGCTGTGGTGTATTCGAGTGCTTATTTCAGTATATTTAGTGCAGTCGTGTCGTTCGGTCGTTCTGACGGTAGGACCGCTTAGCTTTGGCCTAGTGCTTAGACAATTCATACACATACACCCACACAAGCAGCCAACTCTCATCTGTGTGTGTGTGCTTTAGGTGCGGCAACGAGTTGAAAGTAAAAGTTGTTCAATGTGCAACGGTAAATAAATAATTAAGCTAAGATAGCAGTCAACTCATAAAGGCAAAAAAAAGAGAGGCAACAAAAGAGAGAGCGAGAGCAAGAGTGAGCGAGCGAGCGCGAATGCCGCTGCTAATAAATATGCAACACTTAAGTGCCTCAAGAATAGTGCGTATAGTGTTCGATATCATCAAGAAAATGCTAAATGTGCTTAAAAAAGTGTTCAACTAAACAGTCTTGAAAAATTGAGACTTTAAATTGAGACGCAACTGGACTACAGAATCCATCATACACTCTATGGCCAGCCAAGGACAGACAGGAAGAAAAAATATTACCCAACTTTGTTTTGATTTTGTTTTCTTGTATCCTGAAGGCCGCAATAAAAATAACTTTTACCCCGTTCATATTTTTGGCTGCTGGCAGGTGTTGCCTAAAGTGCTTTAAAAGTTACATTTACGGCTGTAAATACGATTCAGAAACCGTTGCAATAAATTGCGCTTGGCGTAAAATATCCTTTTAACATTATTACACGGAGATATTTAAATGTGGCATACTTTTGAGCGCAGTCAAAGAACTGAATAATTTCGTTAAATTGTTTAAAGTGCTGTACAACGTTCTAAAAGTGTATAATTTATATTTAAAAAATGTCTTAATTATAATTGCTTTAAACTGAATTAATGAATTTATGTTATACAAAAAAACGAACTTCAATTAGGCAGTGAATAAGCATAATTTTGGACTAACTTTGTGGGCGGTCAGAGGGTCCAAGGCTGTCACATGAGTTAAAGGCAAAAACAAACCCATAACAATTTGCATTTCTAATAAAATCGCCTGCCCGGTGGCCACACGACCGCAGACAGGGCCCGAAAGGAAAACATTAAACGCATGAAGGCTGGCCAGGCTTGTCAGGTCTGGCACATGTGTAAACCTGGCGAGAAAAAAAGGGCTAAAGATATAATTTTTACGCCGTATTTTATGCTACGCTTTGCTTTTCACTTCGGCCAGCCAAGGGCGAAAAATGCCCATCCCCATTCCATGTCAGTGTAATTTTACCCCATTTTTTTTGTTGTTGTTGCTGCCATGTTTGGTTTGATTTTTCAGTGTGATTTTCCAAGCATTTTGACCGGCTTCCTCGATGGGTTTCACAGCTTAAAGTAGCAACTAAATAACATTTTAAAACTTTAACTTTACGTCAACTGATGTTGAGAATTGTTTGAGAATTGGAATAAGAAATTCAGTCGCGACTATAACAACAACAACAACAACAACAATCGCCAACAGCAACACTCGTTAAATACGATATAAAGGTAAATTCCATTCCATTCCATTCTATAAGCTAATTAGCCAATCATTTTATTATTGGAATAAATCAGATAATCGCCAGATACCGTTAGGCTCACCTTGAAAAAAGAAAGGCGCAACCACAAAACGGTTTTCCAGACGGGCGGAAAATGGATTTATTTTAACAGCAGGCACGTGGCTTCTAATTCTGGTTTGCTTAACTTCGTTTGCGGTTTATTTGATGATGACACACAGCGGCTGGTCAGCCGGGCAGGGCGTGGGTGGGGTGGGGCGACTCCCGGGGTCGAGTGAGAAAATTGCGGTAACTTTATGCAATATTCAATTATATTATGAGATGGGAAAAGCAAGCAGACACCGGGGGGAGCCGAATATTGAATACTCTCGCAGTCATATTAAATTATTTCAAACAAGTTGATCATGAATATACTTAAGTCATAGTGGATACTACGGGATTTTTGATTTTTGGACAACACCAATAATATTTCTGAGAAATTGGTTTCAAATTTATTGCTTGGAACAATAAAAATAACCTCAATGTCAAATTGAATCGACAAAGCCTAGAGTTGACAAACAAACTGAAATGATTTCATATCTTTCGATCAAAAACATATGCTCGTTATGTGGAACCTACAAATGAATATCTCGTTCAATGCCTTAAAAAAAAAACACTTTAAAACTCTGTGATACTCTATCAAAGTGTATGTGCTTTACATATAGGTCAATTGGGCTTTTGTTCGTTTAACCAATTGATTGTGGAGCTTTGACTAAAGGATGATTGGAATGCAATTTTTACGAACAGAAGGTGGGCGAACTTGGCTGAGTAACTTATGCAAATTTAATGAGTAATTGCTATCATTATCCAGTTACCTTTTAACTTCCAGCTAGTCTTCGTATGATTATCAAAGGGAACTTCACAAGAAATAATTAAAAATGCTCTAGTTGAGAGTGCCTTACTAGGTCGCAAAGAATTGGACCCTCAATAGATACCTTTTCAAAATTGGTATCCTACAAACTATAGACTTACCCGCGAATTTATATATTTGCTGTGCTTATTATAAAATACGTAGTATATATTGATGATGACTAGCTTTTTAGCTATAAACTTAATTTTTTCAATTCGGGAAAATTAGGAAATTTATAAAAATATATTTAAAGATAATTTTGATATAAGAAAGTTTTACGTTCATCTCCAGACTGGACTCAGTTGCGTAAATGGATAACGGAATAAATGATATATTTCTGCAAAAAAGCGATAAGGTCAACTTAATTTTGAAATTTTTAAAAATTACCCCATTTATTATTGATAAGAATTCAATACAAATTCACTAGTTTTGCAAGTATTTTTTTCTTTTAAATATTATTTGTTTTGTTTGTGAAATTTGTTAAATTTGGAAATTTGCGGGACCTTAAAATCATTATTCATAATTTATTCGATGTTTGGAATTTACAATTATAAATTCTGAATAATTTTCTTACAAATTGGTTGTTTTCTTTTTGAAGTCTTTGTTAAATACCCTTTCCAAAATTGCATATATACTTTGAAAAAAACTTGCACGAAAATACATTATAAATTATTTATTAATGTATATGAAGTAATTGTTTATATGTATTTTAAAGGTAAAGCTTTGAAATAAAATAAGTTTTTCATGAATTGGAATTGAGGCCAGTGTCTGCACTGCTCCGGAGACCTGAATACATAATTACGCAATGTATGAGAAGTAACACGCAGACAAAGGTTTCACTTATTCGTATTCAGATTTAATATTAACACCGTAACCTTTTGAATTGTGCTCGAAATTGAGATAAATTGTGGAATTTGTAAATTTTCATTTTGTTTTTAGTCTTTTTGCTGGAGCACAACCCAGCATCAGAGATTAGCTGTGAATAGCATGAATACATATTTGCATATTGCTTGGATGTTGTGTCATTTCGAATATTCGTACTGTGTTTCGTTATTTTTTTTATAGGGTTAAATCGGATTAACCCTTGTTGGCCGGATAGATTGGCGAGAAATTGTTATTTGCAGTTAGTTGAAAATGGTTTTTCTGCGATTATTTTAATTCGGTTTTTTTTTTGATTTCGTTTTGAGTATAAAAAACCATTTGCCACAATATATTGTATACGTCCCTTTTAAATAAAAATAATATGCAAATATAAAATAAATAATAAAGCAAAAGTCGAAAAAAATTGAGCACGTACATTTTATTGTGTTTTATGCGGCCAACAAAAATATTAATTTATTATGCATATCGGAAATGTAAAATGCAACAAAAGAAACGATTCGAGCGACAACAGAGGGCGCCACATAATTAAAGTAAATTTATATTGGCCAATGCCCATTGTTTTTAATCAAATATAATTACACGGCATGCATATTTCATTAATTAACCGAAGGCGACAGGGCGTGGCAGATTGCCACTTTTGTGCGCCATCTCAACAGCTGTCAACGCTGCCAATGACCCTTGTATATAGTATATTTATACAGTGATGGAAATAATAATAGAAACTACAAGTTTTTTTCGATATTAATTTTCTTTTGTGATATTAATTTTGTTTTAAATGTTATAACTTTTATTGAATTATGTTTAAACAAATACAGAAAAGTTTTGTCAGTCTAAAATGCATGTAGCCAAGAAAACTTATTTAATTATTTGAACCTCGAAAAAATAAATAAACAAAAAGCTTAAAATTAGGAAGGTTGAACGGTTATTTAGCTACGCTTTTTAGAAACTTTTTCGTTTGCCACGAATTGAGGGATCGTTTTTATTATTTTTTCCATCACTGTATATATAGAGTAAGTACACTCGTAAATATGGGCATTTGGTCAAAGGGAAGTGGATGCAGCGAATACGGAAAGTGTTGCACAGCGCCTCGAACATTTTTGTTGTTGTAGTAAGGCCCAAGGGAGGCAGCGACGCACTTTTTAATGGAAATTATAATGAGGCGCTGGGCTTTAATTATGCATCGCGAGTGGGCTACTGGGCTAGTGGGCTAGTGGGCCAGTGGGTGGGTGGGCAATCTGTCCGGTCACGCCCAGGCACTTACAGCGTAATGCCCCATCAACGTGACGTGCTTCAGCTGCTTAACCCACTGATGCCTGCCCGCAGTTTCCCCATGACCCACGCGTCGTATACGCAACGGGAACCTTGACACTAATTACAGCTAGCAAAAAAATAGCTTCTAGCCATCCACAGTCAGGTGCTCACCTTGGCTTCCCTCTACACATTCCCCATTGTTGTGGACTGACTGGCAAGCTGGCAGCTGGCAAGATGAAATGTCTTTCGTGGGCGTGACTGACTTCTTACTTACGTCAAGCTCTGGCATTGCACTCCAACATCCCATGTGGCATGCAGCATGCAGCATGCTTCTCCGTATTTGCCAAATGTATCTTTTTCTCTACGTTTTTTTCTCTAATTATTCAGACATTAGACATTCGGTTCAGTTGGACAGTTTGGGGTGTAAGTTTTGCGGCATCTCTTAACTGATTGTTCTTCGTTTTTGTCTTTTGAGAAACACTTTTTGGCATTGTATTTGTTTGTTTGAAAGTTGTTTGGCCATTGTTTTAATAACTGCAATCACAATAACTGAAAGTACATATCCTGTTCGGCAATGGAAAACTTTGAGTTGTCCCAAGGGTCATATTAAGTCCGCAAAATGTCTTTTGATAAGGCCAATGAAATTAGTTGAAATTGAGAAATTGTAAGATGATAAAGCTCAATACAAATTTAATTACATGTTAAAATTTCTTTTTAGTGTACTGGTGTACTTTACACTGCAAAATCAAAGCATAACTTATTTTATGTCGGCACAGAATATTACCATTTCAACTTTGGACTTGGCCTAAATAAAACAGAAACTCGAGCTGTTTGCCCTTAAGCTTTTCTGAAATTAATGATTAACATAAATAGATGCCTGGCGAGAATACCAAAAAGTGTGAGATGAACTTGATTAAGGGGAAGAAATTTCTGTTTAACGAGAATGAAAACAATCAGCATAAAATAAACATCGATATTTTACATTTTAAGATGTCTTTACAAAAGGCAACAGCTTCGGAGATTCGAGCTACGAACTTTAAAAATTAAAATGAAAATAGCTTTATACAAAAATATATATATATATATCAATTTAGTTAATAATAATAAATGGCGCTTCGAAAGCATACGTATACGAATCATTTTAGCCTCACCGATCAACTTTCACAAAGTTGAGCCCGAAGAAGTTTTAATTATTTGGCTTTCAGAACACTAATTAATTTAAGTTGAGCGAACTTTGTTTCTAATTGAAGTTCAAAAGAAGGGTTGAATGGACTTCTTACATTTTATTAGTTTCAATTAGGGTTAAGTCAAGTCAGACTCTGAGATATCCGGGATAGCCTTAATTTATTAATATATTAACTTAATTTTAAGTATATTTTTAATTCGTTTCTGTTTGGTGTGAAAGCATTGTGTGGCCAGAATATTGAACATTTTTGAAATATTTGTATACCCTGTTAAAATTCAAGAAAGTGGATTACTTTTCATATTACACTATGCAAAGAAATTAAATTTGATACGAAATTAACTTTTGCAAATTGTATGTATGAAAAAAAGGCAAAAAGAGTTTTTTAATATTTTTATAACTTATGCATCACCTTCGATTTTGTATTTTTATAAGTCAATCCATGCACCATAAACATATTCTGATAACAAATATGTTTAGGCACTTTGGAACAGGGTATTTTATCTCGACACGAACCCTTTTATTTGTTTTGTTTTTCTGTTAGCTCTTGAAATGCGAATTCCACAAATTTTAATCATAATTATTTATTGTGACGTCTGCACTTTAAGGAAAATCACATAGATTTCCATTAAAACATTTTTGCCATGGCATTTGCCGCACAAGCTGCTCTCAACTGCCGTCGCTCTGCAGCTTTGATTATCATTTTTGGGGGAACATGTCCCTCTTCAGGAAACATTTGGCATTTTTTGTGTTTTTGTTTTCGGCACTCGCCAGTTACAGAAACACATTCATAAAGCAAACAAACGGAGGAGACGAGCGCGTGGCTGCGATAATATATAAAATATTTCACTCACACTGCCTGCACCTAGATATAATATACACACATACACACCCTCACAGCACAAACAGAGTAAGGTCGGAGAAGAGCACGTGCCGGCACACACCCACACACGCACACACACACACAAATTTCCATTTATTTTGACTTTGACATTTGAATTTTTAATGAAATTCCAAACATTTTAGCGCTCGCATCTCACAAACTGGCTTTTTGTTTCGTTTTTTTGTCGTTGCAGCTGCCGTCGAGGACGAAGGACAATCGCAATCAGAGCGCTGTGCCGGCCGGCAGCGGCCGCTAATGAAGATGAAGTGATACTCAGTGATATCGTGTTAAAGTGGAATTAAATAGAATATAAATCGCTGGAAAAATGACGGCGATTTCTCAGCACCAGCCGAGCAGAACAAATGCAAAGTAGTTTGCCACCAGCACTGGGCAGGCTACAACAACAACAACAGCAACAAGAAGTAGAACAACAACATCAACAACAAGCATAACATCGACAGAAACAACTCGAACAGGAACAGGAACAGGAAAAAGAAGCAGGGAGCAGGACTAGCCTCCACAGCAAGCCGAGCAATTTGTAAGCCGGCTCGGCAATTTCACGCATCGCGGCGGTATGGCAGGCGCTAATAAGGCGGCCAGCCACGCCCCCCAGTTGTACAGTTGCCAAAAAAATGCCCACTCTCAACTAGGTTCAAGTGCGCCCAAGAACTGAGCGAGCGAGCGAGCGAGTGACGGACTAGCACCCACTAACCCACAAGGACGAGTGAAATATTATGGCAACTTTTCAAATAGAAACGCGCCAGCAGCAGCAGCAGCAGAAGCAGCCAAAGCCGAGGCAGCAACGAACGAATTTAAAACAACGACAACGGCAACGCTACACAGAACCGGCACCAAATTCGAGTCGAGGGTCGCCGGCGACATTCATAAATTGCACACGGCTCTGGCCCAGCTGCTCGACGGTGGCCAGCGCCACATCCACCGACTGCAGCGGCTGCCAGCGAGCGCTGATTATGCTCAGCATGCTGGTGGTTGTCATCGTTGTGATATCCGGCAATGGAGGTAAGTGACAGTCGAGCTGGCTTATGCTCATCCGCATTCCCATTTGCGTTCCCATTCGTATTCGCATTCCACTTTCTCATTCTCATTATCCCCTGAACCCATGGAAATTGGATAAAAAGAGGTATTCTGGTTTTGTGCAAATGTATGTATATATATAACAGGCAGAAGGTGGCATCTCCGATCACATAAAGCATTTATATATTCTTGATCAGGACGATGAGCTGAGTTGATTTAAAATGCAGCGATCTCAAACACTTTAAAGCATAGAGACCTAAACTTGTCGACTATAGATTCTCTATACCATACTCGGAACAAGTTTATAAGTTTTTCGTTGATATTATTAATTTAATTAATATCGATATTTATCGATAAATATCGAAACATATCAATTAAAATTAAATGAAGCGATAAATATCGATGTTAAGACTTTGTTTTCTTAGTATATCTAAGAAACTATAAAACATACGCACATCAGGAAATGCAATTCAAGAACTACAGCCATGTGCTTTAGATTGCACATAGTTTTAAGTGCCTTATTTCAAGTCGTGAAAATCTCATAAGGATCAGAGAAGCTTTTCAAGAATTCATTTCCCATAGTGAGGAGTTCAGGGTATCTCCTAGTCGGGCACTCGCGACTAGAGTACTCTTGTTTTCATGCTCATTTTCATTCACTACCCATTTGCATCAGTTTTGACAGGCGAGCGGGCTGCCAACCGGGTTTTAATCAAATTTTGTGCCCCAGTTTTTCTTTTCGCCTCGCAAATTGCAATTGTTGTCAAATTGATTTGACCAATTTCATTTATTGATTTCGATTTTCGATATCATTCATTTCGTTGTCATGCCACAAAAAGAAAATAGAAATGCGCCTGTGATTCTGCCCTGCCAACTTGGCATTTTTTCCTTACATAAGGCCTGTTTGCCGCCTCTTGGCCCCAGTTTTTAGGTTAGGTAATTAATTTTGTGTGCCTGAAAAGTCTTGGGAAATCAATGTTTCGACCGGGCCCGGTCCCAGGCCAAACTCCCCAGTGATTTTCATGCCCTGATTGTGTGGATGGGAGCCAATCCGTGAGTGTCTGCATGAGTAACTGCAGCGAGATGTGTGTGGGTGTGGCTGGCCCTTCATTTCACTTTCATTTTTCATATGCCGTGCGCTCGCCTAATGACGAGGCTGCCTCTGGGCTTTCACTCACCTGAGTGGAACAGATAGTCGGCCGTCTGATGATCATTAGTCTTTAATGAACTGCCAAGTCCAATGCAGAGTTCATCAGATTTGACTGTGGCAGCAGATGTTCTCAAATTCGATTATTTTAATTGCATCCGTTAATCAGTGTGGACGGCAGTCCACGCTAGTGGCGAAGCCTCACAAAGGCAACTTGCAATATTTAGGCGAGAATTGAAAATCTGCTACGATATTTCGATTAAATCAGTTATTTATTGATCGAAATTGTTTATTGTTCGGCACATAGCAACAAATTCATTTTGTTGCAAATTATTTTAATTTATTTTATTTTTTTTAACAATCAATAGATTGTTAGCTCGTGTAGATGTTTTTTATTTGATTATTGGATATAACATTAGAGACTTTTTACTTGCCGAAATAGCCAAGAATTCTTTACTAAAATCAACTACAAGCGATGTCAAAACAATTTTGAGAAGTGTAATTTCATTAAGAGCTATTTACGCTTTATTTTAAGTACGAAAATTCCTTTAACTACTATCATGCATCTAATTCAAGAAATTGTAATCTTATTTAACACAACGGTTTATGGGATCCAGAATGATTTATACTCAATTTAAAAATATTGAAAATAAATTTGTATTGCATGATTTTGCATACTTAAGTCTTCCTTAATTAATTGAACATATTAAGGACGTTAAAAGCTAAAAAACTGGTCAATATTCGAAAGTCGTACAAATGCCCCAAGAAATATAAAATGTTGACAAGTGCCAAAAGTCAGGAACCCTAATCAAGATAAAAGTAGATATTTATATATATTTTTAACAGAGAGCATAGTGCTTATTCATATATAAAATGGGTTATTTTTGCATTTGCTATTCTTTTGATGAATGCTGACAACATAGCTAAATGTTGCCCAAATTCATCTGAACTTATTCGAACCACCAAACTGGGCAACTTTCTGAAGCCGTAAAAGTGCCACAAAAAATTGTCAACTGCCAAAAGTCAGGAACCCCAAGCACAAAAAAAAAAAAAGAAAAGAACAGGAAAAAAAGTTGA
The DNA here is from genome assembly GCA_035041545.1 of Drosophila colorata. Lineage (NCBI taxonomy): Eukaryota > Metazoa > Arthropoda > Insecta > Diptera > Drosophilidae > Drosophila > Drosophila colorata. Next base: position 3,664,725 of record JAWNLD010000127.1, on the reverse strand, counting down.
ATGTACAAATATTCAAATAACAGACAGCATACGACTTCCCTCATTTAATTTAGCGCACACTTTGCACAATTTTATGTGCCAACAAAAAGACAACAGCAATAAAAGATGCGCAGTTCCCCACAAACGCAATACCTTTAAATATTTAAAGAAGTTTTTCACTTGTGTTGTGTTTGAAGACCGAACAACAACGATTTCTAATTTTTTAAGTGAATTTAAAAATTTAAAAGTTTTTTAAAACTTCAGCTCAGCTACCACACACACACACACACACACACATACACACACACACACACACACACACACGCGCGCTCGCATGTACGTGAGCCCTCCCACACTCGAACGGGAAAGTGAGCAAAAAGTTTTGACATTTCAAATGTTTCTGACAACAACAGCGCCATGTTAATAATAACAGCGCGGGCGTAACTACAACAACAAACTAAACAACAACAATAGCAACAAAAACAACAACAGCTAGCAGAAGAACAAGAACAGCAACAGGAACATGCCCTGCGGTCGACTCTTGTTTAATTCTGACGCTGACGCAGACGCTGACTTTGGCGCTGACGTTGACGTTGACGTCGCGACTTCGGAACGACCCGGCATATGACTTTTTGATTTCTGCAGGGCGTTTTTAAGCGAGTATATCGAGACTCCAATTTATGTTGTTGTTGTTCTTTCTGTTGTTGTTGTTGCTGTTCTTGCCATTACCGTTGCGGTTGCCGCATCCCAAGCAGTCAATTTATTTTAATTTCTAGCCAGCGGCTCTTTATTTATCATGTTGTTTTCCCAGACAGACGCATGATGAAACGGGCGTACTTGTGGGCGGCGGCAAGAAGTGGGGCGTTTGGGGCGGGCCAGTCGGGATTTAAGCGTTGCAGCAACTTATTAGCAACATTGTTTGCCTTGGCAATTGGACAGCGAAGATGAAAGTCAACGCAGACGCCGAGATGTTGGCCTGGTCCTTGCCGTAGCTATTGTTATACTCTGTTTGTAAAGCGAGCGAGAGTATATTTGTTTTAAGTGTTCCCAATTAAAGCTAGGAATTGCAAGCAAATTGCTTGATAATTATTATTATATTTGGCGACAACTTCCGCCCCTTAATCTTTCATTCGTAGACGTAGTCTTACTAACTTAAAACTTTTTTATTAAAAAAAAAAAAGCAAACAAATTAGTAGTTCAATATTGAGCTCAATTATTTTTAATTATTATTATATTATTAATTTAGATACAAAAAATAGTTGATTGATAGTTGTTCAAGTTGTTCTAGTAATTAGTGTTTAGCGACGAAAATAAAATGCATTAATTCAATAAAAAAGTGGCAATCAAAACAGTTATTTTCAGAAAATATTCAATTTAATTTTTTTGTTTGGAAAAATTACATTTCGATTTTTTAATATTTTATTTGTTAAAACAAAATATGGTTATAAATCAGCGAACTTTTTGCATCTGTTAACAGCTGTGATTATCCTAGAAAACAGAGTACTGTGTAGTCGGTAGATTCTGGGTGTTCTTGGTGTTGTTTGGCCTGTCGGGCTGCTGCTGTCAATACAGCAACAACTACTACCACACACAGCAACAAGGCTATGCGACTTATCTGCCCAAAACATGACCGGGGGCGGGATGGCTAACAACGGCAAACGAGCTAGATAAGTTGTGTGCGTGTGTGTGTGTGCGCGCGTGTGTGCGGCTGACAGTCTTGGGGCAACGTGCACAACATGTTTAATCTAATAAAGTCGCTGGCTGCCAACTATAAAACGGTCGCCAGCGCAGCTCGCCCAGCGCCATAAAAATGCTCTGCCTGGGCATAATAAGCGTATCAAGTACCCAACACACACACACACACACATACACAGATATAGAAATAAAAACACACACTCGTGGACATATGTGTGTGTGTGTGTTTGTGTCTCAACCAGACGTATTGGCGTCGTCCTAGCTGCTCTCTGCTAAGTGATGGGATAAATGGCGGTGGATAAAAATTGGTCGTAACTGCGACAACAGCAAGCTTCCAAGTGGGTTTTACTCTCTGCTGAAGTTGTGGCAAAAACATGAAAATTTGATAAACGTACAGCATAAAAGCAAACAAGTAAAAACGTTGCAGTCGGCTGTAACCGACTGCACAATACTCGCTGATAGTATAATAAAAGATTAAAGTTAGTAAGCTGTAGCTATAAAATTGTAGGAGATGTGAATTTTCGCCTCCCCTTTGATAGATAGATTTGGCCGATTTGCCACGTCTCCAGTGGGCATAGAAAAAAATTTTTGTGCGATCTTGAGATGAGATCATCAGTAATCTGGCTGCAACATGTCATGCATCTAGATTTAAAGCTGAAGAAGATATATAGATTATAGATCCAAAAAATCCGTTTGAAGGACGGACAGCAAGACGGACATTGCAGAAAACCAATATACTCTTCTAACTTTTTAAACGGGTATAAAAAGCACAAAAATGAAAGTTTATGCCACATATGCGATATGCGGATAACAAAGCCAAAGCATGTGTGTGTGTGTATGTGTGTGTGTGGATGATTTTGTGTGTGCGTAATTTGCTAATTACCCAAATGGTTGCAAGGTATTCAAGCCAAAAATAGTTGTGTGTGCTTGTGTTATCGATGGAAAGCAAACAATGTGCTGTGTTCGGGTTAAAACACAAAAAGTTGAACATGTGCTTTTGGTCGGGCCAAAAAGTTGAAAACCAGTTTAGGCTGTTATGGCCAAAAGTGAACTAATTGAACAATTATGGTAACGATATTGCGTATGAAGGTACCAATTTACGTTTTACGTAATTAGATCTTAGTGAAGTGGCAGCCATGCGCATGTTTACGTTGCCATTAGAAAGCTATTTCTGAAAGTTAACCCCTAAATAAAATGGTTGAATTCTTAGATAATTTTCTGACTATAAAAGGTATCTTAGTAGGTTTAGGTAATTTTGGAGAAGGTTACTAATTATTTTGGACTGAGTTTAATTAATTTGGGTAATGTTCCAGCTGGTGATGGAATGCTTAAGCCATTTACTTATATGTCATTTATGGACTTATGTCGATTTTGATGGGATTAGTGTGGATCAACTGAATGGAGTTGTTCTTGCACTCTTTTTTTTTCATTAAGCATGTATTTTAAGGCTTATCCAGCTTTATCCGGAATTATCCGGTATTATCCAAAATTATCCGAAACTATCCGTACAATTTTAAAGGCCGACTTGTTGACTTTTTAAAATCTGCACGGGTGTCACAAAAATATATCTTAATTTTTTCGTAATTTACTGATTGACGTATCCTATAAACATAATAAACCTATACTCAGATCATGCATCCATAAAATGTTGTATTCATTTATTAAAAACAACAGACGGCTGACAGTGTTTTTAAAAATGTACTTACATTTCAAAGCAAGTTCAAGCTCTGAATGCCATATCCGTTTTAATTTGCCAGAATGTTACGAAATGAAATGATTCTAGCCTCACAAATGGTGGAATTGATACGGAAATGGCAGTGAGAACATTTCGAAATATGAAACGGATGCAATTACAATAATGATTTCCCAAACACATGCAATTCGTTCATGTGTGGCAATCAAATTGGAAGACAATTGTTTGGCGTTTTAAATGTGTAGCATACTTTTTGAGGGACACTGTCAGACTTAAATTGCCAATTGAATTGCGACTACAGATTGCACTGATTACTGATTACACTATTTCTCATTGCAGTGCTCGCCGCGCAGCGTGACTCCTATAAATCGAAGGATATGAGCAGCAGTAATAATGCCATACAAAATGAAGGCGATGCCGCTGCCGCTGCCGCTGCTGGCAATGGTGTTGCCGGAAGCGGAAGCGTGACCAGCGCAATCAATGGCAACGGAAGCAACAAAAATGGCCATGCGACAGCCGCTGGCTCAATGACAACCGACAGCAGCTCCAGCGCCAGCTTCAATTTGAACTCCAATCCCGGCTCCGGCTCCGGCTCAGGCTCCGTCTCCGGCGTATCAACAACAACAACAATCAGCGGCATTGCCAGCAGCAGCTTGCACAAGGGCAACTCAATTGCATCGCTGGCCGCCGTTTCCGGCGTGCATCGCAACAGCATCGATCTGGTCGAGGACTCGCGCAACAGTGGCCCCTATTTTGACAAGGGCGCCTCCAAGAATATCACCGCGCTGCTGGGCAAGACCGCCTATTTGAACTGTCGCGTCAAGAATCTGGGCAATAAAACGGTGAGCCAGACCACAAAATCCTTAACCCCAATCCAATTCGACCAGCAGCTCTTGCAATTGTTATGTCATTAGGTGCCATCAAAATGTGATTTGTAAAGTGTGTGTGTGTGTGTGTGTGTGTGTGTGTGTAGTGTGTGTTACATTTCATGTTTTTTAGCTAATTAGCACGTAAACTGCGCCCACATGGCGGCTTTGGCTAATTGTTCCGCTGCCAAACAAAATGATTAATTATACCGAAACAGGAAACAGATTTTACTTTATTCAACTTTCCCGCATCGACTTCGTCGTGCTGTGTGCGGAAGGAAATGCCGCAAACATTTCACAAACATAACCGCTCCCTCTTCCTCTCTCTCTTTCTCTCTCCTTTGCCCAACACCAACACACTTCCGGCCTAGGCTTTAACCAACCTGGCAAACTATTCAAATCGACTCCTGGGACGTTTTCCACAAGCCAGTTCCACAAAACCGAAATACAAACAAAACAAAAAAAACAAGAAATAACGTTTCAGTCGGTTGTAACTGACTAAGCAATACTCGTTCACAGTGTAATAACATCCAAAAGTTATACGTTGACATAATGTGTGCGCATAATAAATGAAAAAAAAAAAAAATAATAAATGTGTGTCCGGGGTGTGAGTTGAACCCAGATTAATATTGCTTTTAAGGCTAATATGCAAAAAAAAATAAAACAAAAACAAACAAAAATGTTTTAAATATGGGTGCACCATTGATTTTGGTGGAAAATTTGGAATTTGTGGGGTCAGAAATAAACAAATATTTGTACGATCTTTAAAGGAGGTCAGGAGTAATCTACCTGCAAACATTTGGTGAATCTAACTTTAAAACTGAGGGAGAAATATAGATTAAATCGACTTGACACGCCCTTAATAGGCGTAAAAAAATGTACGACTGTATATTCCAAGTTTCAAATTTCTAGCTGGCACAAACCCAATATACTTACGCTTTTCATTTCGTGAACGAGTACAAAAATATATGCAAAAGCTTTCATTTTGTTATTTTTTTTGGGTTTGGTATTTTTTTGTTGTTTGTTTTTTTTTTGGGGTTTTAGTTTTGCAACCTGCGCCGTAGTCATTTGGTTTCCGCTGCTTCCTGTGCGGCCGCCGACGCCGACGCCGCCATCAGTCCGGGCTTATTTTCCGATAATAATATGTTAGATGACTGCATGGCAGCACGGCAGCCCCCAGGCCCAGGGGAGCCCACCTGCACTTGTGATTAGGTGGTTAGTTGCGGACTTGAAGGCAGACGTTGCCTCTGCTGTTTGAGTTGCGGTTTCGAAAACTAATTTGCGTGATTATTAAATTCGAGTAGCTGTGGCTGAGCGCCCGTTACGGGCTATTTGCAATTGGGGAGCGGGGGAGCGTTAAAAGTTTTTGGGACCTGCGTTAGATGGCTTTCAACACATGCAGATGTAGGTCAGGTGGGTTCAGTTCGGTTCGGGTTCAGGTTTGGGTCTGGGCACCCAAAAATAGTTGGCAACTTCATTGGTTGCGAATTAGTTGGCTAACTTCATCGATCATCAGCAGACAGCCGGCGAGTTAATTAACGATTTTAATAAACTGAATAAACTCTATTAATTATGGATTCAGCGATTGCTAATGAAATTTTAGATTCCACATAGTCAATGTAGATAATTGAAATGTAAACAAGTTGGCAATTTGTTAATAATTTAATATTATTAAAACTGTCATAAGTTTAATTACTGAAAAAAATGGTATTTGACAACATACCCAATCCTACCATTTTGATACTATTTAATCGAGATAAGCAATTTTTCAATAAATGGATTTAGTGTCGCGATTTATAAATATTTACACTAAAATTGACTAAAAGTGGAGAATATTTATTTATTAAATTTGAATATTTAATAAACTCGTTTACGAAGTATATATACAAAATCCAAATATTTCCTTAGTATAAAGCGGCAAGGTTATTTGAATAATTCGCTTTTGGTCTATATATTTTCTATATTCCATGCAAATGAATTTATTCTATAAAATCGTTGTCTTTTTTTTAAATACTTGCACTAAATTTAAGTTCAGCAACCGTTTGTTATCCACATCATAGAGTCGATTCAATATAGTCTTAAAATAAAATCTAAAAATTTTTCACGAAATTTTCAATGTTCTTGAATCCATAAAGGCGCACTCATTTATTTGAGCTGTCAGCTGAAAGTCTAATTAGCTTTCACCTTGTGGCATGCCACAGCATCGGTAACCACAAGCCCAAAGCCCGAAACGCAAACCCAAACCGAGCGCAACGAGCGAACTTTTAAACCCAATTTCCATTTCCGTAAAAGCCACTTCCCTCGCCCACTTCCATACCAATGAAGTAATACATCATTGCTGCTGAGATTTGCTGCCAAGAACTGCGCAAAACTTAAGCCAGCCGCCAGATAAAAATCGGAGGTGTTAGCCGCCTTCTGTTTGATGTGTGCGCCGAGTAATGATAAACAGCGAACGGATGTTTATGTTTTCTACATTATTAATGGCGTTTTTCATTAGAGTCGCAGTCGGAGTCGACATTTTACGGCTGCCGCTGATAACAACATGCGAGCGGTAATGAGTTCGAGGCAGCTCCCCTTCCACCTTGATGCCTGCCCCATGAAAAACAAAGCGCTTCTAAATAATTCAAGGCAAAAGTAAAGTCTGTAGAAAAGTTGAAGCGTGTAATAATACTATGCTATGCTCAGCTGTGCGACGGTGGGATACCCTGTAAAACTGTCGCCAGTCAAATGACAACGAAATGTTATATGGCAAATATATATATTATATGGCAAATAAAGCTAGTTATATGATGTTTAAGTAATGAAAGTGAATTTAATTCAGCACATTCTTGATCAATCAGATTTTTAGCAATCATTTGAAATAGTGCAGATATATTTCCTGCTCTAACTGATTGTAATTTAAACTGATACGATTTTTTGTTACTTGTAAAAATGAACAATTTAGACAGTTTAGAAACGTTGATAGCTTCTGAAAGCAAGTTCCGGAGCAGCAGGGTATAAAATAACACGCGTCTAACAAATTTTAAAGCATACTTTCGGGCGCACTGCAAATTGAGCTATAAAAATGTCAACGATTCGCCCGTTGATGTTGTTTGCCCAGCATCCAAAAATAATATATTTTGGCTGCCATGCAATCGATACACAAATTTTACGATATTGTAAACACGCATAATGCGCATAAACTTGGCTAAAGACGCCGCTGATTTGTCAGCTTGGTTCCCGGTAAAGTAAAAGAAAATTTTGTGGTTGTTGGCAGCTCCCACTTAGACAGCAGCTCTGGGCTAAGAGGCGGGGACGTGACTGGCAGGTGGCGCGTGTTCCATAACTGCCTCAACATTTGGTGTTAATTACATGCAAGTTTCTTTAAACAGCACGCAAAACTTTGGGCTAACATTGCGTATGGGCTGACACCTGTACAGGCTCTGCGTAGGAACGGGCGGGACCAGCCGTGCCGCCATTAGTTGTCCGTCGCCGGGTTTCTTGTCCATTAACTTTGCCGTCGCTTCTGTCGTCGGGCAGCGTGTTGCTAAGCTGTTGTCATTGAAATTGAAAATGAAAATGCACACAGCTGACGTCTGACACGGGGAGGACACCCCCGAATCACAGTCACAGTCACAGTCACTTAAAAATGTTGAGCTTAGACACGTTAACAGCAGGTGGTTGCCAAACAGGTGTGCATTAGCGTGGGCGTGGCACCCTCGTGTTGCCTTCAATTTGCCCTCAGGCAGCTAAGTTGCCAGCGGCTCGACACGGCCCATTGATAAGGGTAGGCAGCAGCCAGCAACCCTCCGGCAAGGGGCGCATTCTCTCGTGTCACATGTGTTGCCTTGCGTCAAAGTTTTTGCTTTGCTCTGCTTTGACAAACGAAAAACGTATAAAACATTTCAAAATAAATTTGCATTTGCCCAACCCCAATCTTGAACAAAAAAGAACGTAGCAGTCGGGTGTCAAGGACTGCGCAATACTCGTTTACAGTATAAAAACAGCCTAAAACAATTGGACATATTTAGATTTTTGTGAATTTTTGGGGGGGGGCGGGATTGGGCGTGGCTGAATTTTTTTCTTTCAATCAATCTTTAGAAGCGGTCAGCAGTAATCTGTCTGCAAAATGTGGTGCATCTAGCTTTAAATCTGAAGGAGATATATGGATATACGAATTCAAAAAATCTTATTACTTTATCTGACACGGATATAGACGAGTATATACTCAAATTTGTAAGTCTCTAGCTTCAAACGCGGCGAAAAAAAATGCGTACATACGAACAGGCGCACTTTGCTTTTACCCAATATACTCTTTTCACTTCCTGAACGAGTATAAAAATTCCTGCCACAAGCCCGGCCCAAGCTTCAGAGATTGCGCATGAAATAGACTTTTTTAAACTGTTTGCCCAATAAATTAAACTAAACATGCAAATTTTCTTGCCACCTCAAATGAAATCTTCTCTGTTGTCTAAACTTTTGATTTCATTTATTTCAGATGTTGCTGCAGGTCTCGTGGGTGCGACATCGGGACATACATTTGCTTACAGTCGGCCGATATACGTACACATCGGATCAGCGCTTTCGGGCCATACATCAACCGCAAACTGAAGACTGGATGCTCCAAATCAAATACCCCCAGCACCGTGATTCAGGCATCTACGAGTGCCAAGTGTCAACAACTCCGCACATGAGCCATTACATCCATCTGACTGTTGTTGGTAAGTGAATTGGCATAATTATCTTACTCGGGGAGAGGGAAAGACTGAATAGAAATACGGTAAACTGTGCGGCTAAATAGGCGGGCATTCCTTTAACTTAATTAGTTAAACTTAAATTAGGAGTAGTCAACTTTGGCTATTTAGGCAATTAAACGTTGTTGTTCCAGGTGGGGCTAATGCGAGAATTCAGCATTCGTGACGTTAGTCCGAAACTTATATCCATTCTTTACATCGTACAACAAATTCGGAAATAAAATTTTTATAAAATACCAAAAAATATTTTGGTTTTTAATAATATGAATATGTATAATCTATTTATGAGTTTGATTAAAAAAAAAATTAAGAAAATTCTCTTATGTTCAAATTTTATTCAAATATTAAATATTGTTGGAAAAAAAATTAAGATAATTCTCCTATGTTCTAATTTTATTCAAATATTAAATATTATTGTAATCATTAATATTCCAAAGACTCAACGCTTGACTTAATTCAAATAAAATTATATATAATAATTATGCTGATGGAGTAAACGTAGTTAGATGGCATTGAGCTAAAATATAATGAGTTTTTTTTATTATTAATGAATTTCTAAGTTTTTATTATTAATGAATTTCTAAGTTAACATTGTCCATATACTTATAGTTGGCCACAAATGTTTGACTTGTACAAATATTTCAAATGTGGCCAGAGTTTGTGTGCAAACCTCTTAGGCCCAATGAAATGTGCACTGGGCACACAGCATATTAGTATTCTAATTGCATACAACCCCTTGTTTTTACTTTTTGGAAAGTTCTCGTCTAAATATAGGAAAACAATTTCCTGGGCTTATATTTCAATGATGATGACCCATAAAATTAAATACCGTTCCCAAAAATTGAAGGTAAATGGAATTGAAGGTAAACTTTTACACTTGTTGCTAGGGCATAGGGTTAATTCAAGTGCTCGTTGGTCAGCGGTCGCAGGGAGGTGTGCAAAGGGTAAGCGAGCACTTCAGTTTCATGGAAATTTCAATGAAAATCTTTTGAAATTGTTGCGCATTTAAATTACACTTGTATTTCTAATGAGGCTGTGCCCGAGCGAGCTAAAAAATTTGTATTTACCTAATTGCCATTTCATTTGAGCCAAATTTACGTATCAAAGTGCCTTAGAACTAGGCCCATTTCATTGAAAGAGCCTACAAATATTTGCATCACAGGCTAATGAGCAGTTAGGGGCTGGCTCAGGGGTTGTGGCAAAGGGTAATATCCTTCTATGACTTGAAGTTTTGTATTGTATTTAATGAAAACTTTGTTTTTCTCTTTTTATTTTCGTTGCAGAGCCATCAACGGAAATTATCGGTGCACCCGATTTGTATATAGAAAGCGGCTCGACTATAAATCTCACATGTGTCATACTCAACTCACCGGAGCCGCCAGCCTATATCTTTTGGAACCACAACAACGCTGTAAGTGTAAGGTGTCTTTTATTCTCGGATTCGCTTTGTTTTTGGGGCCTTTTTTGTCAAATTCGACAGGCAATTACTTTGGGGTATCATTATGGCCCTGCCTATAAATGATGAGGGATCTGAAGCGCTGCTTCAATTTAGTAACTTTTAAATTAGCTTTGCAATGGCAAAAACTGTTTAACTTTTTCTTTTCATTTTTTTTTCTCGCTTTTTCTTTTACTTTTTTTTTTCGGCACCCCCTTTTTATTTTGTGTTTCTATTTTGTTGACTGCAAGGAAATGCCATTTAAGCACTATGCCAAGCGAGGGACCCCGAAAAACCCGTTGAGGCAAGGGTTTTAAATGGATTTTGGTTTGGCTCTGCCCGCTGCCCGCCGCGGAGTCGCCTCTTGATGTTGTTGTCAGTGGCATCCCTGCGGCTGTTAAAGCCACGTTTTAGTTTTCCATTTTAGGTGTTTTTCTTCATGCTTTGGGACTTTAGTCACGGCCATGTTTTAGCTCATTGTATTGGGAATCCGTAAGGGTTCCTGCTGCGCACAGGCCTTCTATTGTTATGTATTTTCTATAGAGCATGGCGGGCTTTTAAGAAGGGTTGAGTAGGAGTGTGAGAGTGGGAGGAAGTTGCCATTAGTGCGAGTTTTGCCATGAACAGATTTAATTTTATTGTTTTGCTTTTATTCGCAATCTTTCTTCTTTTGCCATGCATATTATTTCCTTTTTTTCTTTCTCAGGCTGTGGCACGGCCGATGTTTTTAATTTTCCAGCTGCGTGCAACAGTGCGTATGCGTAATCTGGGCACAAACAGTTTTATGGCTTAGAAAATGAATGTCGCATAAAATCTAATTTGATGCGACTGCGTCCATGCGGCATTGTAAATGTAATTCGCATACAAATTGCGATTGTTTCTCTCTTTCTTTATCTCTCTTTCGTTTATGTGTGCACATAAATGTTCGAGTACTTCAGTTCACTCTGCAACTCTCGGGGCTTTCTCTTTGCAGATAATCAACTATGATTCGCCTCGGGGCGGCGTCTCGGTAGTTACCAACAAAGGTGAGACGACGACTTCGTTCCTTCTGATTAAGTCAGCGCGTCCATCGGATTCCGGGCATTATCAATGTAATCCATCAAATGCAAAGCCCAAAAGCGTAACGGTACATGTGCTGAATGGTAAGTAAAATCAACGACAAGCCAACACAAAAGACAATAAAAATGAGAATAAAATATAAAAAACATTTGGTGTATATACTATATGTAATCAGCATTTATTGGCACACCAAAGACAGCATACTCTTTTGCACAGAATTCCTAAAAAGAACCTACTATAATTATATAGAAATTTAATAAAATAGTATATTATTTTATTAAGTTTTGCTCAAAAACTAAATTAACAAACTCTACAATATAAACATTCCAATTTGATTAGCTATTATTTAGCAGATAAATTATATCCTCAACTAAGTATGCTAAGCAAACATTGTGATAAAGTTTAACAACTCTGATAATCATTTTTAATGGTGAAAATGCAAAGCGAAAAGTATAATGGACCAAGGCGAAACTTTGGCGTGATGTACAGAAATATAAATGGCCAGAGACCGTCTGGCTGCGTTGTGGGAAGTCCCGCTGTCCTAGAAGAAGACTGCACAAAGCCTTACCAAAAGTGCAGAAGTAAAGCATGCTAATGAAGAAGACAAAAGGGTTCGGCAACGCCACGGCCATCATTGTGGCGAATGCGGGTTTATGAATGCTTTGTGGCTAAAATCTGAATGCCTGAATGGAATGCGATGAATCAAGAGGTGCTCGGAGGCCATTGAAAGTGATTCTCAGTCGGTTGAAGAGCTGCAAAGATTAGTTCCAACTTCACTTAATAATTGTGCGAGAAATGTGCTCAAGTGAAAGCGGTGAACTAAAATGCTTGTTGTGGAATCCTTTTGAGCCAGCTCGGCATAGTTGTTAACAAGTGTGAGAAGGAATTAAATTGAAATTCAGCCAACAAGTTCACTCAAATAGTTGAGTTTACGTTGGTTTAAGAAATTTAGTTAACAAGTTAAAACATAATAATGTAAATTATTGATATATAAGTTAGTTTCTATAGTCTGTGTACTGTAGGAGATATTGATTTAAACTTCGTAACCTAGTATATTAATAAGGAATAGTATAAATTAAATGTTTAATATAAGTTTTTAAGTCAAATTGCTTCTTCGAGTAACCAGAAATGTTTGGACACGAGCTGTAACAGAAATTTAAATTTAAAAAATTTAAATTTTCACTGATCTGTTTGTCAATGCAGAGCTCCAACCGTCTTTGGGCAGCCATAGAAATGCAGCTACAGGTAACACAAGCAGTGACACTAAATAAACCAGGCCAAAAGGTGCCCAGTGCGTCAGCAGGGGGAGGCAGCATTAGGGCGTGCTCGCTGTAGTGTAACTAACTTGACTATAGATTGCGGCTAAAGAGTGCAAAATACAAGCCCAACAAGTGAAGTTCACGCAGGAAAGTGCCTTAAAATAGAATAGAAACGTGTGAAAGCGTAGCGCAAATATTGATTAGAAAGTGGCTTCAACAAGGGGTCGTCATGGCGGCCAGGAGCGTGTGCAAACATGCTAATTGGAGGGCGGGCTTTGATTGCTGCGCGGGGTGGGCACCAACAATAGTTGCAATATTCAATATTCTGCACAAGTGCTACATGAAAATTAAAAAGAATGCGACAGCAAAAGGAAAAGGAAATACACTTTTCCTCCCCCCTTCCAATCGTCAACTCGGCCCAGAATTGTGCACAGTAATCATTATGTGCGCACAGCTAACAGAAAACTCACAGCACTTACCCCCCTTCAACCCATCAACCGCTCACTTCTCATTCGGCGGAAGAAATACTTTTGTTTTGTTTTCATACTCGTTCACGTGAAAAGAGCATATTGGGTTTGTGCAATGTCCGTCTGTCGGTATGAACGCAATTTTTATCGTCGTTTTTGAAGGTAGAGACTTGAAACTTGGAATATGTGCTCGTGTATATCTGCGTCGGATAAAGTGTTTAGATTTTTTGGCTACGCCAAGTGGGGGCGTGGCAATTTAATGTAATCTATATATCTTTCTCAGTTTTAAAGCTGGAACCAAATAATTTTTTCAGATAGATTAATGGTAAGCTCCTCTAAAAAAAAAACAATATTTTTTGAATACGCGCACTGGAGGTGTGGCAAAGAATCTAAATATCTTTATCTATATATCTGTAATCGAGTATAGCGTAGTCGGTTACACCCGATTGAAACCTTCTTACTGCTTGTTTTTGTTTTCGGTTTAGTTAACGCTGCGACATTTTGCCGCATGTGAATGGGAATGTTGGCTTGCAGCAACTGAGCGCGCGTGGCACATGAAAATTATGTTTATGTTATGCTTGGTCTGCCCCCGCAACCGGCCCACCCCCCAACCCGTCAGCATGCTTGACTTTATGCTGCATGCCACTTCCTTTGCGACTTTCACTAATGTCAAGTTGTCGTCGTTGTTGTCGCAACGGTGTCTGCTAGATAATACCACAGTGTTGCCACTACCACCACAACACACACACACACACACACACACCGTTCGCTTGGCAGTGTGTACCCACCATATTGTGCATGCAATGCGCGTTGTTTCCGTTAACTGCTTTGGCACACTTGTTTCTGATTATTATTATGTTGCGTCTCTTGTTCTGCTACTTTGCATTGATGTTGTTGCTGCTGCTGCCGTTACATTTTGTTTTGTTGTTATTTTTATTATTATATGCCCGTCAACATGGCTTTGTTGTTGTTGTAGTAGTTCTGCTTTTGTTTTCGCCGTGTCGCATCGCCAACAGTTTCGCTCGCTTTTCGCCTCTCCAATAATAGTTGCCCGTTCGCTTTTCGTGCCTCCCTTTTGTTTCTGTTTCACTTTTTTGCATTGCTTGGCTCTTATTGTTTATGGTTACATTCAAGTACGAGCGAGAGCGCACCTGCGACACTGAAAGACAATACAAAATTCCCGGTATTACGTGTTCTTTTATTTATTTGTTTGCTTGTTCGTTTGTTTGTTTGTTTGGCTTGTCGCATCAACGTCAGCTGCGTCGCAAGCGGGTCGCATTTGGTTTCTACAAAACCGGCTGAAAGCTCCACTTAATACAACTGTCACTGACAAAAACATGTTTGGCTTTTTATACACTTTCACAATGTGGCAAATCGCATAAATCTCGTTATCTGTCTCAATTTTAAAGCTGTATGCACCAATTTTTTGCAGACAGAATACTGATGACCTTCTCTGAGGATAGTGCAAACATTTTTTGGCTACGTCCACTCCAGCCCCCACAAATTGAAAAAATCTTTACTTACTATATATTATATTATTTGTTAAAACAATGTTACACTCTTTACTAGTATTGCTCTGTCTGTTACACCTGGCTGCAACGTTTACTTGATGTACCCTATAGAGGGTATTATAGGAGGGTATTATAGGTTTCGCCGACTCTATAAGTTATATTTTTTTATCTGTATCGACAGCCAAGTGGTCTGAGTGCCTGACTCTCTGTTTCTATGCAAACGAGATTCTTTCACCTTTCAAGCTATCGTCATAAGTTCGATCGGATTGGATTACTATATCATATAGCTGTCATAGAAAAGATTGGTAGAAAAATTAGCTTTTGTATAAAAAACATTTTTGCAAAATATAACCAATATCAGGCACAATAATACAATATCGGGACAATCGGTCAAAAAATGAATTTTTGTGTGAACAATTTTTTTCTTCTCCACATAACTTTATAATACAGCCTTATATAAGAAGAATCTGTTGAATCTGTGTGTAAAACAGATAACCGTGTTATATTTTTGTTTTGTGACTCCATCAAGTATTCTGTCTGCCTGCTTTAATGTATTATTGTAAGTAATATCCACATAAAGTCGATATTAAATCTGCAGGTTAACACCTCTAGCGTCCAATTTTCAACACTGTATTCCTCTAAATGCAGTTGTTGCTGTTACAGCTCCGTTGCGCTGACTAAGTTGTATCTGTATCTGTCATCGGTTTTGCTTTCATGGGTGCAGCTTGTGTCTGGTTGAGAGTTCAGTGCTTCCTGTCTTTATGTGTATTTTCCAGGAAATAGAGGGGACATTTTTTTATTTTTTTATTTTTTGTATTTATTTTTGTATACATATGTATTTTGTTTTTATGCTTCGTGCTGTCCTTTTGGCTTTTGCAGCATATTTGACGACTTACTTGCTTTCCTGCGCTTTTCTCTTTGTAGCAGTTTTATTGCCTGATGGCTATTTTTTAGGTTGTCAAACAAGTTGTCCTTCGTATTTGCACCTTTGAGTGAGCCGGTAATCCAGTTAGTGTTCTAGCCGGATTATGTGGCATTATGTCGCTATGATAATCACCGGCGTTGACCATTTCGCAGAACTACATTGCGGTACCAACTGTCTAAACCACAGAAAAGCAAGTAAGAACGTTGCAGTCGGGTGTAACCGACTGCGCAATACTCGTTCATAGTAGAATAAGAGCTTAAAACAGTCGAAAACGGTCTTATTTATTATTGTTATTTTGGAAAAATATAGATTTTTGTGATCTGTGGGGGCGAGAGTGGGCGTGGCTGAATGTTTTTGGCACTTTCTTTTGATCATGTCATCAGAAAACTGTCAAATTTGGTGATTCGAGCTCTTAAATTGTGGGAAATATGGATTATTGTGTGCCTCCAACATATAGTATAGATTTGATCGAATTACCACACCCCCACAGGGCGTATCCAAAAAATCGTAACACTTCATCTGACGTGGGTCTACACGAATATATATTCCAAGTTTCAAGTCTCTAGCTTCAATAGCAACGAAAAATATTGAGTTCATACAAACCCAAAAGACTCTTTTCACTTCAAAACTAGTATATTAACACGCCAGGAGGACGGCAAGGACCCGCACTGAATGAATTACAAAGCGTTGCACATACATAAATACATAAAATTACATACATATACATTAATGCATACACTTACACTTATTTGAACTGTTTTCGTTTGAACCAATAACTGAGTATGAGAACAGCAATAAAGATGTAAATTAAACAGGTGTTTCTCATTCCGTTTCCAGGGGAGTTCCCAGCAGCAATGCAGCACGCGGCACCAGCACATCCTCCCATGTCTCCAAGTCGCTATCTCTTAGTGTACCTGTTTGTGTGCTGCTGCAGTTTGGCATTTGTCAGGCGCTCCATGCGGCCCTCACGGGTGCAGCTATGGCAGCGACGTCGGCGCTGCAGCGACGACGTGCCACCAACTGCGGCAGCAGTTGCAGCAAAAAAAACACCAGCAGAGGCAGTCGCAATGCCGCCGTCGAAGCGACTTTGTCGGTATCTGGAGTGGGACACATCCTCGAGTGTATTTTAAGCCTGCTGTCCTCGCTGCTGAGCGTCACATGGCGTTGGCATTGGCGAGGGCGTGGCCCACGCCAACAACAACAACAACAACAACAACAACAACAAAAATCAGCATTAACAACGGCGACGTTTAGGCAAGTATATGAGGCGGACATAAGGTGAGCAGCCCCTCAAAAATAAATAATAAAAACAAAAATATATATATATATAAATTAAAAAGAAAAAACAAAACACTTTTAGACTCTAGACTAATATAGAGTAAATACATACACATACATATACATACACCTATATGATAACAACTTAGCTTAACTCTCTCAAACACACAAACACGACTACATACATAAGCTGTAACTATATAATAGTAACTAATATGTATAATCTAATGGCTATTGTGTTTTTCTATGAACCCGTGACGTATACGTAATAATTAGCCCGAAACCAAAAGCATAAAGGGAAAACGAAATTCAGAGCCAAGTTGTCGCCTTTTTACGTACAACTTTGTATCATATTGTCAATCGGTTCTGTTTCAATCTTGTAAATACGCAGCATCACGCCTTTTGAGTGAAGAACTATTTGATTTATCTTTCAAGGCACTCCCCAAAAAAATATACTTCATAAGTTTTTGATACAACATCAACAAACGAAAAATATTGTGAAAGAGAAGTGGAATAACAAAATAACTTTCGCTAGAATTTTGTGTAGAGACTTGTCCCGAAACGAACACTGCTCAAACCTGCAAAACATTTTCAAAACAATAATGAAAAACAATGGGATAACAAGCTTAATGTTTATATAAAAGCTACGAGCCTTTAGCGCTTTTCTAGATGCCATACTGTGACTATTCCCAAAGCAGAAACTGGTTTTATAAATTCAAATAGACGTAAAAATAAATGTTTGACGAAAAGAAACTCAAGACACATTAAGCATAAAAGCATAATATAAAATAAACAACTGAAAAATTTTCTAAATGTTAAACTTCAACTGCGCAGCAAATTTCAAGTACTGACTAAAGCATATAAAACAACTTATATATACATATACATAAAATATAAAATATAATGAAAACACTGTAAAAATTATTTCACAATGGATGCAGCAGAAGTTAAACTTAAGCCTGGTCGTAGCTAGGTATAACTTTGTCTACATGTTAAATTCAGGTGCAAAAGCCGAAATTATGGATAAATAAAAGTTTTCCTGAACATCATAGGCATTAAAGATGAAAAGGAAATATTTAAATACCATAAGTTGTATTATTTTTGAATTGGTTCTTTACTGTGTGTACAAATTGCGTAAATAAATTATAGTTAAGCTTAAATATTGTGCGACTGGAGTGGCAGATGGCGCTGAAGAACTGAGGATAGATTAAATATGGATGAGAGCATGTTGCACATTTCAAAATTTATATGTTGTTAATTGATGAAAAATATATAAAAAACCAATAAGGCAAAAATTAGACAAATATTACAAAAACAAAAACAATTATAAAATACATATGCAAACGTATGCAGCAGCTAAGTCAACACAAGTTTCATTTTAAGTTTTGAAAACTTAAAAGTGGTTTGCTGGACAATCTGTTGGAAAAATACTTGTATTTAAATTAATGCAATTTTTTACCTCGATTTCATGATTTTAAAATTAGCTTACAACCAACTAAAATACAGAATGTATCTTATTTCTTCATTACTCTTTTCAAATTGAAAGTTAAGAATTTCCGATCTTAATAATTCCAGTTGAAATTGCTTCCAAATAGACAATTTAACTTATTCCCTTGCAGTTTTTAGATTTAAACTGTATAAAATATTTAATTCTTGGAGTTTAATTTTAGTACTTATTAATCATTTCGTTTTAAGCGACTTTGAATCTTTTTAAGAAATTTTGTCACCATTATTCGTGTTAATAATCGATCATTTATAACCTATTTCATTATCAATTTTTAAAATTTGTTTTTTTAAAATTAAATTTTAATTTATAAATAAAATCGATAATTTTGAGCCAATTCTAACGCTTATTATTATTTTTGTTCAATTATCAATATAATATTTTGTTTCGCTTTATCTAAACTTAAGCTTACCCAGTTCAAATATTGATTTATTTTTTTCATTTCTAAATTTTAAAAATGCTTAATCTGATTTTCAGATTTTTGTAAAATCAAATATCTGCTTTCCAGAAAGCTTTTGTTGTTATTTGAATAATATTATTGCCATTGCAAATTCATAAATATTTCAAGTTACCTTATTCAACTTCAGGGCTATTTATAGCTTGTGCAAACGGAGATTTATGAACATGTTCGTTTTCATTTGTGCCAAAGAAATATAAACTTTTTTATGTTTCGCATGGTTCATGCTGTTCTATAATATTGAGTTTGTGGGAACTTCTGAAAGCTGGCTCTTTAATTACATGCAAACTTTATTATTTTCAACAATCACCTTTGTCATAGTAAGTACATATATAGAAAAAAGCATGCAAACGTGTGTAAAAGTATTTGCAATAAACGAAACAAAAAAAGAGAAAAAAAAAATTGAAAACCAATTTAATTCAGTGTTTATATAATGGTATATACAATAAAACAAAAATAATGAAAATAATAAGCATTGATAAAGTTTATAATGCTATCGATAGAAAATAAAAGGGGGAAAAAGAGAAAAAACTAAAAAAAACTGAAAAAGTTTCATTAAGCATGCTTAAAGGCAACAACTATTCAACCCCAACTGCGACCCGTGCTCACAATAGTTTTCATTAGCTTTTCAACAATTACAACAGAAAGTACAACAAAGCCAACAGATACGACAAATACTCAGCTATGTTTTCAATGTGTACGGTAGATACAAAACACATAAAAGTTGGAATTTTTGATGACTTTTTTCTTGTTTTTTTATATTTAATTTTTTTTTTAAATGCATTTAAACCGTTTACTAATATGAGCAAAGGTTGTCAAATAGGTGGAGCTATCAAAGGAAAATTTATATTTTATTTAGAATATAATAAAGGCATTAATTCGCAATTTAAATTTAAATTTATTTTTTCAATACAATTTTTGATGGAGAAAAAATTCTGAAATTTTTCGAAAAAAATTTCAAGCTTTCGAAAAAACCATACCAAACACTTTCACTAACATTTTCAACAATAAGAAGCAGCGTTAAGTTCAGCAAACTAGCTAAAAAAAAGTGACAAATTCTTAAGTATTTAAGATCTAAGCTAATTAAATCGAAACCGAGAGGAGTCTGCAGAAAACTGACGTAAATATTGTATATGTAAATGTGTATTTATAATTATATTATTACATAAAAAATGCTATATATATGTATACATACAGTATAGTCTATTTATTACAAAAAAACCAACAAAAAAAAATACGAAAACAAAATTGAATTAATGATGTTATTAAAGCTAAACAGAACTTGAAAGTAACTTTCAATTAAATACGAGAAAACCCCCAATAAAAACAAAACAAAGTACGATAAAGAAGAAAACTAAATCTTTTAAGAATGTAAGAATTTAAAATGCAAAAACTTGTGAACGTGCGGAAGAGTAAGCAAAAAATAAAAAACTGAGAAAAAAAAAAACTAACTAAAGCATATTATGTCAACTGTTAATTAAGTTGTTTTAATGGCGATGGGCTAGCACAAATGGGTCATAAATTATGTAATTGTGAAAGAGTTTTTGCAACGGCGCCCGACTATGAGAAGGTAAATGTTAAGCAAACAAAAGCAAATCATTTTTCATGGCTGGACAGCCGAACAAAAGCCGCACAGCTGTGGGCGAGCCAAAGATCTGGCATAGACGATACCATAATGAAAATAAGATTAATCATACGCCCCGTGAAAGCATAACAAATGTACACCAAAAGCAATCGCTTACATTACATTCTGTTAACAACATGTTTTACTCACTCGCCTTGGCCCCGGATTCCGGCAAGCTCATAATTTAGAGAGCAAAATCTGCGCTTTATCGTTATGCGCCGTTACGTAATGTGTCTACGGTTTTTAATAAATATTAGCACATAGTTAAACACTTGAACGCACGCTGATGGAAAATCAATAAATATGCCAGGCGACCCAGCGATGTGATGCCGATGTGGAGCATCGCCTAATGGACGCTGCAAAGTGTGCTACATATATTATATATGTATATATATATAGTATATACGTATATGTATATGTATATTTTATTGACGAAATGTTGCGCGTCCGTTCGCGGAATGCACGCTTCCACAAGCATTATCCACATCATCATCATCTCAAACCCCCCCATTACCGGCTGTGGGGGCGACCTGGCGACTTCATGCAAAACCACTCAAGGACAAGTGGGCAATAAGCGAAAAACTTTTATTGTTTTATGTCGAAAAGTTTTCTATATGTCTGTGTGTCGGTCGCTGTTGTTATTGTTTTGTGTCAAGTGCTGCCCAGTAGCGGCGACGTTCTCGCCATCGCCATCGCCATCGCCATCGCCATCGCCATCGCCATCAGTGTCGCATAATGTGCCATATATATTATGGCCAGAGGCCATATAATGCGCCATACTATATGCATGGGATCACAATCTCGCCATGCTTCGGTCATTTACCGCTTTCAAGTACTGCACAAAATGCAATCGCTGTTCTGCAGTAATGGTCCGGTTTTGGGTGGGGTATCGAAATAAAGGCCCTGTGCCATAATACTCAATATCAGCTGCAGTTGTGTGTGTGTTGTAATGTGGGTGCAAATTATGGCCTGCTTATGGTGCCGTGTTGCGCAATGTGTAAATTGGCAATGGCTGTCCAAAACCTGATATGCTTCCAGCAGCAGCTCAACAGTTATCAACGATTACTGATATCGGATGGCATTCAATCAACTAGTTGTTAGTTGAAATGCGTTTAAAACGTAATCAGCTTTTGATTAATGGCTGCAAAAGCGCAAGCTAAAGGAAATGAAAATGGGCTTGCCAGGTAATTGTTTTTTTTTTAAATTGATAAGAGCTTGTCAAGCTGTGAGTGCAGGAAGCTGTTGAATTTTGTTATGTAAGTACATAGGCAAACATAGGTATCATCGAATAGGTAGGTAATATATTTAAAAACAAAATTATATGTATTTTTTAAATAAATTCTTAAATTTAATATTTTTGAATTTTCTTGAATTAACGAATAAGCTGCACAACAATTACCAATTTTTTTTTTGTTAAATATAATAAGAGTAACATTTATAAAAATTTGAAGTTGATTAAATTGTGAGTGCAGAATTCTGTTGAATTTTGTTGTACATATATGTGCATAAGGAAACATAAATATTATCAATCATGTAAGTAATATTTTTTAAAACAAAATATACATATATATATTTTTTAGTAATTTTAAAATTTAATATATTTTAACTTTGTTGAGTTAACAAATTAGAAATATTTTAGCTGGCTGCACAACCATTTAAATTTGTTCTATGCTAAAAATAATAATAGTAACATTTAAAAAAATTGTCAGCTGATTAAATTGTAAGTTTGTTCGTATTTCAAATTTATATTTATTAGTTAAGCGTAGTTGTTATACTGGTATTCTCTTTAAATTTGCTTGATTTCGTAATTAACAAATAAGTAATAATTTAGAAGGCTTGACTACCCGCAGATGATGTGTCCGATGTGCTTATATCACAAGTAGTGTGCACAACCAACCACCAACCAACTGCCATGACACCTGGTCGGCACATAGTACTTCAAACCAGTTGACTTGGTGAATGATGCTCGGCACAGTTTGCCGTGATTCAACCTGCCTGGCAGCACTCTGTCGGTCGGTCGGTCAGTTAGTTAGGGAGTCAAAAAACAGCTGCCATATATGCATGTAAAGTTGAAATCCTGTTGCTGTTGTTGTCCCACTTGGTGTTTGGAGTGTGTGCTGCAGTTTATGACTGTTATACATTTTTGCGTACTAGCCCTTTAGGTCCCCGCCCTTGTCCAGTCGTTATTTGCGGCTTTTTGGCAGCTTGACGCTCCCTGGCAAAAGTTATTGAATTGTTATAGCAGCCACTTGTGATAAATCAATGACAAGCCACGATGCGAAATCCACGTTGACAAATGGAGGCGGGCAGCAGAAGAAGCCAGTGTAAGTGTATGTGTGTGGTGTATTTAATGTACCATAAATATATGAGAATTTATTATAATGCATGTTGTTGTTCTGTGCATATTGATTTAAACAGGCAATGCTTAATTAAGGCCAAGCTGAGGGCTTCTCTACAGATTCCAATTTGCAAACCGAATTCAGCAGGCATGCAGCATGAGGCCAAGACTGGCTTTTGTTTTAACACAATCTGCCCACACCAATTTTGCAGTTAGTATGAAAAATTTGATTAGATTCTCGAGAGACAGAGTGAGATCTGGCCGGCCCGATAATCAGCATTAAAAAGTTAGTTGGACTTTGTTTCATACTTCCATACGAATAATTCTGCGTAGAGAAATGTGCAATATTCCAGTCTTGTTGTTTTAACTGTAAATGTGTGTGTATGAGTGTGCATGTGTGTGTGTGTATGTGTTAAACAAACACAAAGGCGTGTTGCACACTTGCTTACGTTTCTGCCAACATTTATGTGGCCATAATCCGCAGGTCTTATGCGTGTCGGCATGCGGGGGCAGTGGTCGAAAGATATGTGTGCAATGTGCTTCGACCCACCCTCTGCCCCCTGCACCGCCCTGCTTTGCCTAGCTCAGCCCTACTTTAACCCACAAATGGAGCTATAATTAAATTAAAACTTTTACCATTTGCCACACAGTATTTGGATCAGAGTGAAAACAACAAAAATGAAATTCCTATCCACGGCAGTTTAAACTGAAATGCATGAGAATGAGTTCTACGGAGAGCTCAAGACCTTAAGATAGTGAAACGCGAAAGAACTGACAACAGGCGCCAATCGCACTACAGGGCGTATACTTGATGCGATAAACTGTTAGAGATTAAGCGTAATATGGCTTAAGTGGCTGGCCAAGCTTGCGCACGTTGCAAAGAATCAAAGAATGAAAAAATGCAACAATGAATGTGGAAGAATACCAGCATGGGTAATACAGACCTAAGCATTGTGCGTACTTATTTAATACTTACTTATTTAATAGTTACGAAAAGGTATTTTAAAGTTTATAAAATTACCTTGTGTCTTAGCCATGAGTTATTTTTAAACTCGTTTAATACTTGTTGAAGTTAATTTATTTTTAATATATTCAATTGGTCAATATTTAAATTTATAATTAGCTTAGATATTATAATATTATCTAAGTATTATTAGCATATATAGCATATTTATTATTCTTTCAAAAATCTAATGATATAATGTTTTTTTTTTTTTTAAATAAATAATAAAATATTGTAAATTAATTTGAGTTAATAATATTTAAGGTGGATTTTTTGGCTGAATTTGGTAATTTATTGTTATTTTAAATGAAAATTTATGCAAGTGAAATTATAAAATAAAAATATTGATATTTCGTTAATACAATTCTTTATTTTTATCAAACTGAGTGACACAATAGGTAATTTTTAATTATATTTAACAAAATAAAATATTGACAAAAACTTACAATATATTGTATTTACTATCGCTGGAATTTAATCTTTTTATTGATTAAATCATTGATTAAACTTTTAGTTGGTGTTGGAAAATATTTTATGAACAGACCTTGTATATGATAACTTTTGATTTCTATTTGAAAATCCACAAACAGTAATTTTACAAACACTTAACTGAGGCAAACAGCAGCTGCTGTTGGCCGCCAAGCCGCTGGGCATCGGCTTTGGCTTCGGATTCGGATTCGGCTTCGTCTCCGGCTCCGGTTGCGTCTCTGGTTGCAGCTTTGAACCAGGCTGCGCTGGGCGTGGCAAAGCGGATTACGGCAAGAGCGGGCCGTGCTGCAACGGCAACCATAGACTTGAACACGGACGGTACTTGACCAACACTTGGGGCTTCAGCTGCCCAGTGACTGCGGCCTGGCCGAAGTGCAAGCGTTTTTCGGCGCACAAAAACTTTTAAATGCAGAGATAAAAGTTGAACGTAAAGCGAATCAAACAGAGGAAGAACCTTACAAATGCTTATGCTACAGATTTCCAACACACACACAGACACCTATACACACGCACATATATGTAAGTATATGTGTGGCAAATGCTCGACACAGATGCATATCTGTTGTTATTGTATGGAGGTTGTTTGGTAAATGGGGGTCAGTTTTAAGCTTGGGGCCAACTTGGTTGTGGCTGCTGCTCGTTGCTTGTTCTGTTGTTGTTGCTGCTGCTGTTGCTGCTGGTGCAGTTAGTTACAACACGATGTGCATGTGCTGGCTATAAATACATATGTTTTAATTTCCGCACTTTTGGGTCAGACCATAGACAATCCAACGCCCCCGAAAAACGGGGAGCCAGATTAAAGGCGAACAGCGGATGTGACGTTGGCAAGCTTCCGGTTATTCTCCGGACTTCTTCGCACTGCTGTTTGTGTTTCTGCATGGGTATGTGTGTGTTTCTGTGTGTGCACACACAATTTTGCTCATTTTCATCCTGTAAAAGGCACGAAGAAGTTGACTGCCCCGTCGCAAACGTGGCAAGTTTTTATTTTCTTTTTCTTTCTCTTTTTCGATTTTGTGTTTATGTTTTTGTGCGCACTTCGACAACATGAATGTCCACTGTGTATGTGTGTGTGTGCTGTTAGGATTTCATAAACATAATCATGTGCTATGTGAAAAGAACAACAACAACAACAACTACACACACGCACACACTCGCGCAGAATTCATCGATCTTTTTTCTGCTTCTCACACAACTGGGTTAAATGACTCATGAAATTGCTGCTGCGACCCATTTGTTTGTATAGCCTGTGTGTGTGTGTGTGTGTGCGTGTGTGTGTATTAGTTTCAAGTGCTCATGGCAAAGCAATAATGTTTGTGCGCCTGCCTCTGCTATTCGGTTAATAATTTAGGCTTAAATACAAACGAGCTCAAGCTGCGTTGCGTATACGCCATGGTGGACATTGGAAATGGCGAACGGAAGCAAGCCAACGAAAGGAGGTGGGAGAGCGGCCGTTTTGTTGACACATGTGTACAGGGCGTACATTACACAGAGACCGTGGCAGGCCAAAGTAGCCGCAAAGCCAATTGTTGAAAGCGCTGCGAGGCGTGCGGGGGGCATCGTATGTCAAATAAATCGAAGTGAAGCTAAAGTCCGAGTGCGGCCGTGTTAAGTGGGCTCAAGACAAGGTTGATTGGGCGCGAACAGGACTGAAAGGTGCGCTCAGGGGGTAGGGAAGTGAAGTGAAGTGGGGTAGCCCAGTTTTCGCAACTTTGATTTGGAAGATGCCGGCGGCATCTTCACTTCACTGAAAAGTAAATACAGCATACAATGTAATGGAAATATAGGTACATCAAGTTTTACAGACAATCGCAAAGTGAATGAAACAAAAGGAAATGCACAAGTAAGAATAAATAAATATATAATGTAATACAAAACGATAGATAAATTATATAATATTTTTTAAAATAACTAAAATGATGGCATTGCAAAATGAAGTAAGATTAATGTGCATTTTAGCATTTGTAAAGCAGACGGAAGTTGTGTGTGTGCAATTTAGGACTAAGGAATTTTATGCATACTAATTTTATAATAGCCTGGCAGACATTTACATAACAAAAATTGCTGGGTAGAGGTTTTGTCTATGAACAAAGATTTTATTGCCAGGCTGTAATATTAGTATCAAGAACAATAATAATAATCTTAGAAAATTTAATATTAATTTAAAAAGAAAAATTAATAACATAACATTTATTTTTATAAATCTCTCAAGAATTTGTAAAAAAAATGCATAATTTTTGTTTCTTAATTTTCTTCGTCCCAAAAATAAAGACTATATTTATGTGGTTGTTTAAATTATGCATAGTAGAACAAAGAAAAAATGCTGGAATCCCGTCAGCTCACACATGCCAGACGATATTAGTCCGTGCTCCAGTTTGCTGCCTGGCAGGCAGCCGCCTGGACCGCAGGCTGGCTATTTTTGGTTACAATGTGGTGCCATCAAATTACTGGTCTCATTTTCTATGCAGAGTCTATTATAGTCCCAAAATGTAGCCGAGGCAAAAATGCGACAAAAACGGGCGTTAAATTTCACACTACTATCACAAAAACAAAAAAAAAAAATGACCGAAAAAAATAAAAAGCAGAAGAACGTTAAAAAGTATTCCGAGTCCCACATGCGATGGACACGCAATGGCTGAAAAACCGCAAATATGCAAATTCTTGACAGGAAGGCAACAGCCGGAGAGCCAGAGTCCTGGCTGAGATAGAATGTTGAACTTTGAACCGGGTCCTGACTCGGTCGCTAATGCGTTGGCATGCGTTAAGAGCTGGCATCAGCAAAAACAACTCTATGGAGCTGGCCAACAAAAAACTAGATTTTTGAAATTTTTTTTGTGTTTTGTGGGCTTTTCTTTAAAGTTATGTCCAAGACGCGACTGTCGGATGCTGAGTGTTTTTTCTATGATATTTTTTCCTTTAGTTGTTGCTGCTGATTGTGATCAAGATGAGCATGAAAATATTAAGAAGGAAAAGGTAAAGCAGTCTACGAGATGCCTTGTAACAAGCTTCAGACATAAGAAGTAAATTGTGACCTTTAATATCAACAGCAGTCCTCGATAGATGAGTTGTCTGAGTGCTCAGGCAACTTTTTTTTGGTTTATTATTTATATACCCATTTATATATTGAAATCAACTTGAATTAATAATATTTTTCCAAACTAATTACACATTTCAGAAAAATAAACTAAAAATGGATTGACGATTTTTAAAATTAACATATGTACATGTACATACATTAGAATTTTTCATCAAAGAATTACAGGGTATTTACATCTTTTTGTGTGGTGTTCGCCAAATTGGCTGAGAAGAGACTTGGCTATTGGGCGCTAAATGAGAGCTTCTTTTGTTTTTTTGTGTTCCCTTGAATTCTATATTTTGGTTTGTTTTTGTTTTTTTGGTACAGCCAACTTATGCCAGACGGCTGCAGCAACGCGTCCTTGGCCAGTTAGTTGCGCCTCACGCCGCCCCCCCTTTAGTATATTTCCAAAGGAGCGCTGCCAATGCAATGTCTGTTGGGTAAAGAAACTTAAATTAGTTTATTTATGCTTTGTTTGGTGTGGACTTTTGCTAATTTCTTTTAATAATTTGTCCTGGCTGATAAGTTTGGGTAAAGTTTCTGTGTTGCGTTGTGCTATCCGCACGCAATGCTTAGCTGCGGCTGGCTTTGCGCTAAGTTTTGCTGATTGAGTTGCCTTTCCGCGACTTTGGCTTTAAGTTGTCAGCGGCGATCTTTGCAAGTGGCTTAGACCAAACATAAAAGACAAGCAAACAGTGCGTAAAATGTTTGCGAAACCCAAAAAGGAATTAATTACAGTCAACGGCCATGCAAAGAGGAAACCCGAACCCTTTTTTCCCCCCCATTGAATTGCATTTAACTGTGGAGGCTGAGTAAGAAGTTTCTCTCTTAATGTGCCGCCCCATTTCCGGCTGTCTGAATTCTGAGCAGACTGGCAGAAAAGTTGCCACGAATATTTACTCAAGAAATTTTCATATAGCCCGCTGTTAAATTTTATTCTTTGTTATACCCTTAAATAAGGCATATGGGAACTGTCAGCATTATACTCGCAGCAAACAAGAGTGGCATTTAATATTGTCATGATTATACAATATTTATTGACTCTCTTAGCCCGAGCATAATACATGACAAATGATACAGTGAACAATACAAGCGGTAAATAATATTATAAAAAATATAAAAATCTTTTTTTTTCCATTTATAAAATTTAATTTAAATTTGTTATATCATTTGGGCTAGGTCCCTATAACATAAAAGTCAAAATAATATTTTAGAGCCAGTTACTTTTCGCTTGCAAGCAATTCAATAATATTTGGAAATTTTTCTTTTTAATG
Source organism: Drosophila colorata (assembly GCA_035041545.1). Lineage (NCBI taxonomy): Eukaryota > Metazoa > Arthropoda > Insecta > Diptera > Drosophilidae > Drosophila > Drosophila colorata. The sequence continues at coordinate 3,636,063 of JAWNLD010000127.1, read as the reverse complement.
CGTCAATATACATTTATTATTGAAATGAAATGTGTTGATAAATTATTAGAATTTCTTTTGAGCCCGATGCGCACTTGGATTACATTGTGGGTGAAGGTTTTTTTTTTTTTTGGTAAATTAGCCACGATTTGTTGGGCAGGACCTAGAGCAGAACAGAAAATAAACCTAAATAAAATGTATACTTTCTTCCATTATGTCGACGTATGTAATTTGTTTTCTTGTACTAGCCACAAAAACAAAAACTACACAATTCATTTAAATATTTACGAAAGATAAGAACTCTGCCAATTTGTGTATATTTTTGTATTTGTATATATTTCGATTGTTTTAAATGTGCCAAAATCCGTATACTTCTTTGTTTTGTGAGAATATAAGCAATAACTATTTGAAGGGTGTGCACACTCCGACTGGTGGCAGTCAAAATTGGATACTTCTAATAATTTGTTTTTTTAGACTTTTTCGTGCTGTTTAATTTGGCGCATACGATTAATTTTTTTGTGCTTGGCGTTGCGCGTGCTGCGGCTTTAAATCAAAACTTCATCGGGCGTAACAAATTCGTGCTGCCTACTTGCAGGCGCAGGCAAAGATGACTCGCCGTTGATATATCACTCAACGGGCCAGGGCCACCTGTAAAAGTGACTGAGATGTGGCCATGGCCAGTGACAAATTAGCCACATCAATTACAGAAATTTATTTTGCCGCTTTGTTTGTATTGCAGGCATCTCAGAGCCCGCAAACGCCCAAAAGCCGCCTACAAACTCATTTGTTGTACTTAATTTGGGTTTTTTCTATTGCGGTCTCTTTCTCTGGTAGTCTATGTCTCACCCACTCTTGTGTGCCAGTGGTAGACTGTGCGTGCTGTGTGTGTGGAATGGAAACAGTTGAAAAAAGGGCCACGAAATGCGCATTCGCATTGTTTTCTGTCTCGGTCAAGTGCGGAATATTTCTCCCCCGGGTGCTGGGGTAGGGTTTACTGACATGGGGGGTGGGGCGTTGAACCAAATGAGTTTTATGATGAGCTGCTGCTGCTGCTGCTGCTGCTGTTGTTGATTTACGTTTGTTTTGTTTGCTTGCCAAAATGCTTAGAAAGCAACATCAACCAACAGTTTTCCACACAGGCATACACACTTTCACATACACGCCCACACGCATATATGTGTGTATATACACATATATATATATATATATACAATATCAACGGTTGCATGTGACTATATAGTGTCTGCTGGGCCAGCGATAAAAACTCGAATATTCGTGCTCAAAACAAAAGTTTTGCATTTGATTTATGTGCATTTCGGTTTAACTTTGTATGTAGCGTGAAATAGTTCAGGCTAAAAGTGGAAGTTTGAAAAGGGGTGAGGGGTTGGAAGGTGGAGGGTGGTGGGATGGAGTCGACCGGGACAAAGTTGGTTAACGGGCCAGTTCATAAATTCTAATCATTATAAATGCTAAGCCAAAAACCGTTGGGTGAATGAGAGCGGAAAAGTGTGCTGTAATTATATAGATGATTAGGGGTTCTGGTTAAGGGCAGCTATGGGATTGACATTAAAGCACATAAAAGCCGATTATAATATGGCTAAATATGGGGGCATTAGCCTCTAAAAAGCAGAGATATCATAAATATTTAAGCTAAAAGACATTCAATTCATACCAGACTGACACATTCGATGCGAACTTGTGTGTATAATAAATAATTATAGATCAAAAATATACCCGTATCGAGCCCATTAGCAACGCATTCATTTGTATATAATATAGTATTTGTAGGTTGTGATAATTGTAGGTTCATTTCTAGTTCTTGTTAGCTTGGGAATTATTATCAAATAGGAATATTTATTAGGAATTTATTAAATGCAAACAAAAATTTCAAATGTTATTAAAAGATTGAAATGTTTTATTTATTATGTATGGTAAATAAAATAAATTACTCGTTTTTCTATATAAGTCTATAGTCTATATTAGTATATTGCTCATCAAGTTTATTTAAAAACTTAATATTTAGATAAACATTTTCTTTTACGTTTAGTAAGGCTCATTGGATCATCGGAAAAATGGAATAAAACAATTTTTCCACTTGCCATGTTATTTTAGAGCCAAGAGCAGCAATTCAAATAATTATCTCCATTTCTTTTTTACTTAATCATATAAGTCAACTGACATCACAGTCTCGTATTGGATTATTTTGATTCCATGTTGATTTGATGGTTAATTTTTTTTATAAATCATTCACTTATGCGTAGATATTTTTAAAAAGTATAAGAAGTGCCAACCATATTGAACTTGTAAACATAATGCGTTATAAAGTTAATAGTGAAATATACCGCATTTGGCCCAAATATATCTGCATCTTCCTTCCATCTTTGCCAACTTACAATTTGCCGCTGGTCATCCTCAAATATGTTTGCCACATTAACTTGCCATTTAACCCCCACACTCTTATCCCCATTTCGCTCATATTTATCATATTGATACACACACAAGAATCACACCTACATGCTCATTGACAACAGTTTCAATTTCATGAGATTTTTACCCCTGGCGTCCAACTGACATCATAATCACATGGGGTGGCAAATGTCTTCATAGCTAGGGACGTTCAATCATTGTCACAGGATATGATGAGAACATCCTCTGTTGGTCAGGAGGGAAGTACGCTGGAAATATTTAGATGTGCATCGTATTTGCAGCTTCTGTGGGATAGTATGCTGGAATTGAAGAGGGGAATTAGTAAAGTCCTTACGATACCAAAAACTATCGAGAAATGATACAACAAAAATTAAAAGTGCTAAAGGTAGAATTAAAGAGTTATAAAGAGTTTTTTTAAAGTTATTAACAAATCATTGTAACCAAATTTCTTCATAAGACACAAGGCTGTCTTATTTTCCCGGCGATATTTTCCCCTCTTTAAATATGAGCAACTACGTATCAGACTAAAGGTAATATCTATAGCAAATTTGGATCTTGTTTGTTATTGTGGTAAATATTCAAACAGACGAAAATATCAAATATTGAGGTACTCGCATTATTCATACCTCTGGCCGCAGCTAAACTTCAATTTACGGTTCATGAATTCAGCTGATGTCGCCATAATCGACTGCATATGCATTCGCATCTAAATCCGTCGCATTCGAATGCCAATCCGACCGATCCTGGTGGCACTTCGAACAATTGCGCCGCAATTTATGCTATACAATTTGTGCTGTGACCACAACACGCATGCTGCTCTGCGATTTGCAAAACTTTTTATGGCACCGGCAACGTTTGCTGATGCGATTTTGGGCGATTGCCCGATTACCCGATTGCCAATTGACGATTGAAGTGAACTGAAATTGTTTGCGTGCGCTTCGTTGGGGCACATCCATCAGATACAACCGCATAGAGACGGGCATGCTTAAGTGCATTATGTGTGTGAGTGTGTGCTAGTGTGTGTGTGTGTGTGCTAGTGACTGTGTGTGTCCGATTGCATTTGCCTGTGTTTTTATGGCCACTCAACAAGCTGCTGGCTGTTTGGCTCAGCTCAGCTCAACTCAGCCAGCAGCGCTCCGCTTCCAGCTTATCTATTGAAAATATACATTTAAATGGGAATCGATTTGGCGAGCAACGGCAGCCAAGCCAAAGCTAATGCCAAGTGTGGCTGCTCGTTGGTCAACCCCATCAACAAGTCTCAATGCCAGGGCTGGTATTGTTCTGACTTTGTTTACCCTTGCCCTGGCTAAGCGCTTCAACCACAAATCCTTTGGTTGGGGTCCTCTGCGCATTCACTTGGAATGAGCGTGAGGCATTGAAGACATTGTCATCGTCATCGTTTTATGCAAATATTGCGCACATGGCGTCTCTCGTTATTTCGCTTTTCTTTTTTAATAAAACCGAATCAAAACAATTGATATTTGCGACACCGAAACTTGGAAACCCTGACAAGACTAAGAATTTTTTTTTAAATCAGTGTATGATTTAGTTTGAAGTATATAGTACGCAATAAGCATTAATGCATCTTAAGTTATATATAAAAGTTATTGACATAAATAAACTTTTTTATTTTTTTTATTTTTATTGTTTTAAGAATATTATGTATAGTTACTTTCAACTTTCCTTACTCGTAACTACTTGTATTATAATTTTTTTTATGTATTTACATTATTGTGCCATGCATATAATTACATATGCCATGCACAATTTGTTTGTATTTTTTCTTACACTTCCATCAAATTTACAAAAATTGATTGTTGTTAATGTTGTTTGATTTTATTCATGTTTACCCTTTTGATGTTTCCCCCTTTTATTTTGGTAAGGGTATAAAAATGCCAGGTTTCCAATTGTTGTGAGCGTCGTCGCGTTGAGAGCCGTAAGCAAATGCTTGACATGGGCACGCCCCATTTTTTGTTTGAGTGCACGCCCTTCTATTCACTCAGAATATCATGGGTATATGTACTCACATTTCTGGGGAATTTAAATGCGTCTGTAAACTGACGATCTAATGATGTGTAAATGTTTTGCTCTTGCTTTACAGAGGGTGGAATTTCTCCGACTAATTTAGGGAAAATGTATTTTTGATTGCAAGATTTCTGATGTTTTTGCTTTTGTTATTATTGCACTCCCTGTTGCTGTAATTTGAAATGTTAGCCTTTGCATTTGGGTTATGCCTCAATTGCGTTGTGCAGACCTAGCATAACGAATGCTCTTACACAAGTATGTGTAAACAGAACGAAATATGGGAACATAGCTGAACAAGTAATAATTTACTATAAACGTCTCCCTGGGCCTAAACAAATATTGTGGCCTGTAGTTGGCGACTTAAATAAATTAGCTTTGATTATGGCCAAGGCCACTTGCTAGGCAGCAGGCCCTCTGCCGTTGCCACTGCCTCTGCCCTTGCCTCTTGGCTTGCTTCCCCATAGCCTCACATAGCCACTTTATGCTGAAGATTGAAATACTTACATAAAGCAAATGCTTAATTATATTGTTGGCCGTCGATGATGCAGAAGGCAGGCCAAAAAAGAAAGCACGCAATAAGCAGACCGAAAGAGTCGCATATAAATTGGTTCTTATACCCTTGCTGAGGGCATTATAATTTTCTTACGAAACGAGAAATTGTTCTAATAAATAAGATACCTTTCATAGGAACATTTGTAATACAATTACGTTTTTCCTTAAATAACTTTTAAGTTTTAAAATATAGAACACATCTGCTTTATTTCTGGAAGGGTATTTAATTTATTTCACTCGGAAAAAACCAGATGTTTTCATTGTTCTTCTTTCTTTTTTGGGTTAGAATGGAATGTGCCAGTAAGGGCCCTTAGGTTTGTGATTTATTAGTAAATGAATACTAAGGAAATTGAAAAATATTTACAAATGTATATTTACTACGGAATTTTAAGTGTAAACATCTGAAATCTATTTGTAAACACATTTATGGCTTAGAAAAACTAACTGTCATATTTACATTTTTTCAACATTTTTTTTTTGGCAATTATATAAGTTTTTATGGGTGATAATTTGTTTTATCAATATTAATATACACGAATATATTCAATATTATCTCTTGCTCATTGAGGTATCTGGATTTTGTTTTGTGTCAGACTTTTTGTTATGTCTACGATCATGTTATATTTTTTGTTTGTTTTCCATTTTCTTCGGCGAGGCTTTTCTGCATTTTGCTTTTGTTTCTGTTGTTGTTTATCTTTGCAGCTGCCTTCCCTCTTGGCACTTTGATTTGTTGTTTGACTTTACCTTATGTTTTCACTTTTCCACTTTCATTTTCCACAGTTTTTCGATTGCTCGTCCGTTTCAGTGTCCCCTCCATTTGTCCCCTGTTCCATTAGTGCCAGCAAGCGTGCTATAAAACCAAAGTAGCCCACTCAAAAACCCATACACCTTACACACATACACTTACACACGCACCCATACATCTGAAATTCTGTGTGCTCGCGCCTTGGAAAAAAGGCACAACCTAAAACTCATTGCCAAAATGGACACTGTCCCTGATTCTGCCCGCAGCTCAGTCCAGTCAAAATCTCGGACCAGCGAACCAAACAAACAAGGAAAGAAGAAGAGCTCCATCCGCCAGTTCTCCACCTCTCACCCATATTTGGGCTCAAGTTTGGGTTTGCTGTGCGGACAGTTGTGTAAGTTCTTGGTTTTTGTTTTCACGGCTTGTTTATTTTTGCTTACACTTATCAAAATATTGACGATACACATATTGTTTTGCGTTGTCTTCATGAGCCATAAAGATATCGGGCTTCCCGCCAAAAACAAATCCAAAGCAAAAAAAAAACCAAAAACAAGTAAGCAGTCGGGTGTAAACTTGAGCGCACTACTCCTTCACAGTGGACATAACAAAAGGTTGTGTAATCCTCAGAGGAGGTCACCAGTAATCTATCTGTTAAATTTCATCTAATCTAGCTTTAAAATTGAGGGAGATATACAGATTAAATCCATTTGCCACGCCTCAAGTGTGCGCATTCAAAAACCTTTTGGTCTCTTTAATCTGTCTGCAAAATTGCATGTACCTAGTTTTAAAATGGAAGAAGATATACAGATTATATCGATTTGCCACGCCTTATGTGGACGCATACAGTAAACTTTTTGTGCGATCTTTAGTGGAGATCATCAGTAAAAAATTAAAATCAAGACGGACATTGACAAACCCAATATACTCTATTTACTTCGAACGAGTATAGAAAAAATGAAACAAAAATTATCTTGAAACGCGCCACTCGCTCTTGAATTTTGCAGCGTGCTTGTTTGAGAGTGTGAGTGTGTATTTGTATTTTTTCCTGGATGTGCCGTAACTTTCACTTTGTTGTCTGTTCCTATCCCTATCGCTACCCTATCCGCACTTTATTTGCCCCATTGCTGCTTAAGTTACTTTTGCCTTACGCTTGAATTTCTTTGCCTTATTCTAACTTCGTTTGCTTTGCCTTTCGCCTTTCGCCTCTTGCCATTTGATTTCTGTTTTTTGCTTTTTGCTCTTTGCTTTTTCCCTCTGCTAAAGCATTGCTGAGCTAAGCAGCTCATTTTCAATCGAGCATGTGCGTTGGCTCTGTGATTTTTCTATCTATCTGGCTTTCCCTGGTATTTTTTTTTCGCCTGCCTCGCACTTCTCGTTGTCTCCCTGTTTGCCGTTTGCTTTGTTTTTCGCCTGTTATTTTCATAAATAAATTTGCATGTCAAATGACATTGTTTATGGCATTCCTATATGAAGGGCGCATTCTCATATATATCTGGCTCGACCCGGCCATCGTCTTTTTGTCACACGTTGTTGACAACTTTGTTAAAATATGTTTACATGCTCAAATTAGTCTCCGGCTCAGTGGCATCTCTTTGCCATCCGGCTTCCTTGGTCTGTTTGTCTGTCTGTCAAAGTTGACAGCCGAAATGAATTCGTAATTGAGTTTTCCACTCTGCTTTCCGTTGCCCGTTTCATTTCATTTCATTTTATTTCATGGCTACAGCTGATTCTTCTCGTTCTCATTACAATTCCTACCCAATTCTAATTAAATATTAGCAACTTTATTAACATATATATGTATGATACATAAGCATATATGTACAACATGTTGTTATATTTTTTTTGCATTTATATGCATATATGCTCTGCTGTAATTATTTCAACATTCATATCATTTTTGGGGTAACAAGGCCATCATTATTGAAAATAAGCCAAGCGCAGCACATTTGTTGCCTAGCTCTCACTCAGTTTTAGTCCGATCCCCCCTCAACGCCAATAAAATCATTTGCTGATTAACGAGTTCCGTGTAACTCACGCTCAGCATGTGCCACGCCTGCCGTGCAGTTTCCTTATCAGCATCAGCACAAACACAACAAATTTGTAAAATGCCTTTATTCCATCGGGGAAACGGGGATGGCTCCTACTCCCTGGAAGCCAACTGAGCCTATGGGCAAAAAAAAATACAAATTATGTCACTGCTTTGCTGCTGTATCCGTTGTTATACCCTGTACCCAGAAAATGGGTAAGCAAGGGTATCATGGTTTTGTGCCAAATGTATGTAACAGGAGGCGGATGACATCTCTTACCCTATAAAGAAGTGTAGAGACTTGAAATTTGAAATTTATATTCTCTTATACCATATGCAGAAAAAGTTTTTAATTTTCTTTTAAAATCGCTTTCCATTTATTTTTAACTGGTTTCAAGAACGGTTTTTTAGAATATCTCCGAACTTATAATTTAATAATAAGCCAATTTTGCTCTCGTATAGCAAACACAGATCAGGAATATTTATCTACTTAGAACCTAACCCGTTTGAATGATTATTACGACAGTTCGCAGCTCTTCACAGGCTATCTCCTAGTCGGGCACTCCCGACTAGAGCACTGTTACTTGTTGTTGTGCCTCTTGTTGCTGCCTTTTTTTCTGAGTGTTCTGCCAAAAAGTTTTTGCAATATTGGATGTGGCTCTCCACGCTTTCCTAATGTCCCCAAGGGCTGATAGTTAAGTCTTTACTTGGAATATCCAAATTCAAGTTATTGTGATAAGATATGATATTATTAAAACATTTTTTGATTATTTTTGGCTGAATTACATTTTTTTGCAATTTTGGGATGATTTTTAAAGAGAAATCGACACCCTCTCTTAACTTTGAAGTTGCGTTTCATACTAATTTTGGTACACGCAAATGTAAGGGGGAGTAAAATTAAAATTAAAATTATATACAAATTTAATTTAAATGCAGAATCAATGTGGAAAGAAAGAAAGACAATCTCCTTTTATTGATTTACAACTGTGTATTACTTAAAATAAATTAGCAGCTAAAAAGTATTATAATTATATGTGTTTTCTTTTTAGTAAGAATTAAGTTTCTGCTCGAGTTGCTTCTAAAATAGACGTAAAATGTTGACCTTAGTTTTTGCATCATGTTTTACTCTTGATTGGATTCATATTTTTGCTTGATTAAATTATGTTTTGGACATAATCCAGTCGAATCGAAAGATTATGCAAATTAATATTTTTTACTTCTGTTATCCTATTTGCTTGCCAAGTTGTCAAGACAAGTGCCCGTTAGCGGCTTAAATGCAGCCACCTCGTATTTCTTCTATTCTCCTTTTCCTGCTGTTCAATAGAAGGCAGACGCATTGTCTACGCGATGCCATCAACATCTTGATTGTCAGTCAGCAGCCCGCAATGTGGCCAACAGAAGAGGCCCAAAACTGCCGTCCAGGCAGCTTGGGAAACCCAAGCGGCTCAGGCGTCTCAACATAAAGTAATCTAATGGCAGTCAGTCGGTAAGTACTTCCAAGCACTTACAGAGGGCGGAGGGGCAGCGGAGACTTACGAGCTGGCACCTTGGAGCTGGAGCTGAAGCTGTCGTTATTCCCAGGACGCAAATTATGCATTAAGCTGTAGAAAAATGCCGCATAATGTTATCAGGCAAGTCAAGAAGTCAAGGCGAAACAGGACCTGACACCGCTCCCAACCCAATACAAATAGAGACTGAGGCTGAGGCTGGGCGGAGGTAAATGTTGGCTAAGGTGATTTCCTGTGTCTTTAGCTGCTTTTGCTGGATGACTCAACGTAAACAGTTGGTAAAACGAAAGCCGCAATCAAAATGTGTAAATTAGCACTTGATGCAACTGGGCCTGGCATCCTCATAACCGAGCTCATCCCGTGCCCGCAACAAGGCCGAGCCCTGGACCTGGCAATGACTGACACTCGCTCGTGGTTTCGCCTGTCAACTGTCGACTCTCGACTCTCGACTGTCGACTGTCGGCTGTCAGCCGTCGCCATGTCGTTGGTCGACCTGTATTCATATATTTCATGGCAAATTGCAATTTCCACTTTAATCTCCGCTGTACTGTAAAACCAGGCCACGCCCCCATCGCAACAACCCAAAAACGCCCATTCCTCTTTTCAACGGCCGCAGCTTATAATTTCGTTTATAATTACATTGACAGCAAAGGCAAAACTCAAGTTGCAGCTGCCACTGCTGTTCCCGCTGCTGTTGCAGCACCGTTTGCAGCTGCATTTTCTGTAAATCCAGCAAAAAGTGCCCACCTGCAGGCGACACTTACCTAATTAGCTCAAAGTACACTGACAGCAACCATTTCAAGTGCGTCACTGTGTCTGTGTCGGTGTCTGTGTATGTGCGTGCCCCGTCATGGGGCATGTGGTAATTCGTAATTTCTAGCCGTCAGCCCCATGGCTAATTTGGGACAGTTGAAATATCCATTAGGCATAAGCCAGCCAAATGGCGTACATTGATTTGCATATTGAGTGACACTTTAATCTGCTATTATTTTTGAGAAAAAGCAGTTTGTTGAAAATTGATAACGTTAAAAAAATGCATATGCATTAAATTAAAGTACTACACTTATTTATCTATTTGAGTTTTACAATGTTCTAAAAAATGTTTTTCAACTATCAGCAGTATATAACGAATAGAAAAAAGTCTCTTTATTTCTCAATATAATCATTAGTAATATATTTTATATTTTTTGTTTAAGAGCAAATTACCTTTTTATGTTGGTAAGCACCTTAGTTCATTTCAACGGTCATCGATAAGTATTATCATAACTTTTAATGTTACTATTATTGCTGTTTTTTCTATTACTACTACACATAGGCTATAGGCACAAGGTATCAACCTAACTTATAAGTTGTAGTGGTAGCTAAAGATTTGGACAAAGACATAATGGTATACTATTATATATAACGTATATATACGTACTCTAAGCTTAGGATTTGAACCCAGATCCTAAGCCTTAATAAGCTTGGGCAGCTCGGTAATCGATGTAGCTCTTATTGTTTTAATATAATCGCAATCAATAAAATAAAATAAGAAACCTTGGTTTCTTTCAATAAATTTAGTTGCATCAACGACTCTTGTGGATCAAAATAGTAAACCAGTTTTGCAGTGCAGCGGACTCATAAATTGTGAATACAGTTTTAGTTTCAAATGTGCAAATGGTTACATTTTTATTGTCGAAATTTGTAGTTCAGCTATAAGTTATGAGAATGCAGTGTAATTGTGTTGACTTTTATCACCAAAAAATATAAAATATAATTTATATTTATAATAAATAATATTTTTTTTAGCAAAACTTAGTTTGCTATATGGTTTAAATGTCAATGCGTTGCATTGAAAGAATATAAATACAATTTGGGGAAATTTCTGATATAGTCCAACATCAAAGAGTAATCAAACATCAAAACATTTGCGTAAGAGTCTTTTTAATGACTTGTAAATTATTTGGGAGACTCTAGCTTAGAAAGTCTAGCACACAATTTTAATCTGTAGAACCTGTAAAATTACAAACTCAATTTGGCACACAGTTGGTGTTTCAATTGTACCAAGAATAAATGCAATTTTGGTGAACTTCAACCACCGAACACCCATCGAGAAAGCACTTAATAGATTATGCACTAGTTCTCGTCATGGCTCTCATTTGGCTCTGGCAATTCCTCCGTGATAAGCGTTCAATTGGCATTTGAATGTGCTGCCGCAAATACTAAAGCCCAATCCGAGAACGCCCCCAACTGCTCCAAACGGTTGATGGTGATATCAGCAGTTGCTGATGCCGAAATGCCAGATCGTGCTGTTGCTCATATCATATCAATGGTAAATGCCATTTACAGACTTTTCTGCAGTTGCCAAACCTTTTTCTAATAACGCATGCCAATTTATCGGTATGGGGCAGCAGCAGCAGCAGCAGCAAAGGCAAAAAGTAATAAGCAAATACTTGGCATAATTTGGCTAAGGACCAGATCCAAAGTTAGCAGCCGCCGTCAGGCTTCGACAACTAACGCTGAGCAAATTTCAACTTCCTTGCCAGGGGACACTGACCACTGACGTAATCAAATCGACAATCAGTAAAAGATATGTGTGCGCATCAATGTGCCCCGAAGGGTTGGTCCAGGACACCGTCATGTAGGTAGCGGCAGCGGCAGTCTCAAATATTTGCTCAGCCCGTTCGCCCAAAATGATAAAAAAAAGGACGCGGCTGGCGTGTGGCTGCCTTGCCTGGAGCATATTTGACCCGTCCCGAACAGTGCGTAAATTGCCATTTTCAAACACATTTCAATAAATTTTTTTTTCTGGGCAACTGCAAAGTTACTTCTCCACTGCGGCATAAATTGTTGCCCCGTGCGTTGTTGTTGAGAGCCGCACGACTTTTATTGCTTTAGCAGTTTGTCAGCTGCCCTGATGACTGGCGACTTTTCGCCTATCGTCCATCGTCCATCGACTGTCGAATGTCGACTATCGCCTATCGACTGCTGTTCGTAGTGTCTCTCAAATTGCGCATACGCCACGTGTAATGCGAGTGGCAGGCACAAACTTCAATTGTCATCCGCCTGTTGTTACTGTTCGTCTGTTATTGCGCTGTCATTTTATTGTCACTTGACACTGACAGACACACAGGCAGTCGGACAGACGGACAGGCTGACAAACAGGACAGCCTTTGATCTTGCCCCGCGCCTAGAAGCATGCAAAGCATTTTACAGCTCGCAGCATTGTGCTCTGTGTAAATTGCGCACATAAGCGAAACGCACGTGCATGAAATGGCATCGCATCCTTTTTACACCAACAAGCAAGAATTTATTGCAATATTTTGTTGTCAGATGTAATATAAATTGCCACAGTAAATAATAAATAATTGTTTATTTATCATAAATAAATTATGTTCAAGCAATGAAAAACCAACTCGAAAGCAAGTAGACAAAATGTTGTTTCAAATTAATCAACATCTTATCGGTAACCAACACAATAAAAAATTTTAACTATAGTTGCCAAACAAGGCGGTGAATCGGAGTTAAGCAGAACCGGTCCGAACTCGGAATTTCAATATTTTATTCAACACTTTTCTTCAATTAAAATTGTTATTTACATCAACCAAAAACTATTAAGCTTTAATTATAACCGAAACTTAGTTAAAAAAAAAAATTGTTTGGTTCACACAGTTTATTTATTGTAAACATTTTTGATTCTAACACCGAATTTTTAACAAAAATAATATTTTTAAAACTCTGAAAAATATATTTAAAAAAAACTAATTAAATAAAAATATATAACAAATATCTGAGATAATATATATATTTATATAATAATTTTATAATTGAAAATAAATTTGTATTTGTATATATTATAAAAAATTAATATTCAATTTACTCAATATTGACGTGACTATAATTTTTAAGGAAGGTAAAAAACTGTCTAAAATTTAAACAAATAAGGTTCAAAATGCGTCGAAAATTTGCAATACAAACTGACAGAAAGAAAGATATTGCTCAAAGCCAATATACTCTTTTTCACTTTGTGAACAGTGTACACGCCCTTTCGGGGTGATTTACAAAGAGCAGAGCAAGGCAGGCGCGGAATGCTTTCAATGCTAAGTTGTTAGATTACAAATAATTACAGAATCATGCCCCCCTTTCTGGCACGGCATCTGTTGTGTTCGCCGTAAACTACAAATAGCTCCATTTCAGAGACTCGACTGCGCCGCTTACATTATATTTTATAATCACTTTACAGCCGGTGTGATATTTCGAATGTTGCCACATTGCGCGCTGCCAAAGTTTGTGTTGCCATGTTGCCTGCCACAGCAAACATTTCAGCTGCTCTCTTTAATGTTGTCCTTCGTGTTGTTGTTGGTGTTGTTTTCGTGTTATTGTTGTTTTAGTTGCTGGCGGGCAAAAAGTTGACGCCGCCACATGGTAGCTGTTTTGGCAGTTTTATAGTGTTGGCCATAAAGTACTTAAAAGTTTCATTTTACGCCTATTTTGCAGCCACTGCCCCATTATCAGAGTCACCGAGAGATGCCACCGGGAGTGACCTGTGGAAAGTAGCTGGCAGCGGCAGCGGCAGCAGGCGCCAAACCTGTGCCTGTGCAGCTGCCTGCAGAATCCAATTTGCTAACAATTTAACAATCATTGAAGTCAACTTTCAGTTACACACTCACACACACACACGCACACACACACACTCACAACGTGTATTGCGGCGGCCATTTTAATTGCCAGCCTAAACAAATAACATTCAAGTAGCATACTTTTTGGGGCCTGCCAACACTTGTGTCTTCAATATGGCCCTGGCTGCTGATGATCATGACGCTTGCTCGCCTCCTGCCGCCAATTAATGCCGCAAGTGGCAAGTGGTAAGCGGATTTCTGGCTGGGGCGAGTCAAAGTTGGCCAAAGGCAATTGGTTGGTAATTGCCCCAGAACCCGACCCCCAGCTTCTGCTTATCAATATGCCACGCACTCGAATGCCTACGTCATCGTCATCGTCTGCTGTTGGCTGTTGCCTGTTGGCTGTTAGCTGCTTGTTGCTTGATTTCATAAAAAAAATGTAATACAAATATTTTCGAAGCATTTGAGACGAGCGATTCAACATTCTGGACAGCAGCCTGTTTATACTAAGTATGTTTTTTACTACTCTGATAAAGTTCGTTTTGTATACCATATTCATACCCTGTTTAAAAGTTGTGGCCTGAAAGCGGCTCTATTGATTAGGAGCAGTTTCATCTTTGCAGCTTTAAGGCGTATTTGATTTTTTGATACCCTCAGTTTAATTTAATTTTTAAATTAAAGAAAATATTTTCCCCAGTCACATTAAATCATTTTTGATTTTAATTATAATTTTTTTTTAATTATAGCCAGTCATGATTTCTGAGAGTCGTTTATTATCGCAAGTCATCTCAAAAATTTGAGGCGTGCTCCAGGGTATATCCAAGTCGAGATGTCTTGCCTTTAGCATTCTTGTTTCCAATTTATTTTTTGCTTGTACATGCGGCTGGTGTTCTTAATGGGTTCTGTGCTGCTGGAAGGCCTGCTTCTCCCTCTCTATTGGAAGTGCTCGAAAGTTGTGAAAATGATAACTGAAAGCATTGAATGCGCGGCATTTGCGTCCGGGCTCGTGGTCAAATCGCCTGCACTTCGAACTTGCAACGCAAATTTATCATGGTCCATCACATAAAGAGAGGTAGTGTTAGCGAAATTGTAATTGGGCATTGCGGAGTGAACGAAGCATCTCAAGAGAAGCCCAACAATGTGAAGGATTCCAAATAACTGCTGCAACTTTAGTGCGATTGCTTGCGGCAAGTAAAGAACCCCGTTGAGGGATGGTATAAAAATTATGAGAGTCTTAAATTATGAACTTTGGTAACTTTGAGAGATAAATGATATAGTAGTACGATGTTGATAAGATCTGGCCCAGTTTGACTAGGTTAGTCTTAAAACTAAGAGATAAGTTTATAGTAAATGTTTTTTTTTTATGAAAAGATTGACTTTTTTATGTACAGAGGAAAAGGTAACTCGAAATGTCAAAGATTTATTTAAACATATGTTAAGTTAAATATAGTTACCAAAATCTGGTTAAATTTATACAAAATTATAAATAAAAAGCTATATCTATCAGTTTTTTCAAAATGAGTAAGCCGTCTAAATAAAACAGTTGATCTTCTTCAGACGGTTTTGTTGAAGGACGTGCTGAATTTCATCAACAGGGCCGAAGCAGACAGTTTTCCAATGAATCAGCTATATACACCAATCTTATCGTAGTTACACATAAATGACTAAATTCAAATAACCTAATTACATCCAGCTTTCTTGTCGATTGTTGTAAGCATTTCGACTCGCAGTGAAATTTAGATTTGTTGTTGCTAGAGGGCTTCCATTGAATTCCATACGAGCAGCCCCAACCTCGGGCAGTTGTTTATTGAGCCGTAACAGTAGCTCATTAACTTGAAATAGCTTTTAATGGCCGAGTATAGTTTTCAATGACTTTTTATGCTTGGCTGGGTCATTAAGCTGTTGTCGCATTGATGAGGCAACATTCTTAGGAATTAGCTTGTAGCATAAAGGCAACATTTGTTGCAAACAAGCAACCAGCCAGTGCAGTTCAGCTATCGTTGACCCTGCCCCTGCCCAAAGTATTTCTCTTAAGGAATTTTACCAAGCCATAAATGTAAAATGTAAAATCAAAGTGGTTCAGTGGGCCGAAGACAATATATCCTTACAGACCTGAATTAATAATTTAATTTAAATTAATCAATTTTAAATTTATATTTGGGTTTATAACCTATATTTGTTAAATTACCTTATACATATATTATACATATATATTATTATATATTATAGTCAGTTTTCTATACTTGCATATATTGGTTGCGATGATTTTTAAACATTTATCTTCAAAAGATTCTATACGCTAACTTTACAAAATAAAGGATGGACTGTTCCGTAAAATTTAAGCAATACAAGCAAAAACTGCAATATAAAAAAAAAGTTGTATAAAACAAGTATAATGGCTCTAGTCGGGCGTCTCCGACTAGGAGATACCCTGAACCCAGCGGCGAGCTGTCGTTTGCATTCATACACACATTCCCAAAGTCACACATTCACACACACACAAACGCACGAACTAATCTGCGCACTTTACACATCGGCTCCGCTTGGCCCCACTATGGAAAATAAATTCTTGAATAACTTCTTAACTAAGAGTATGATCGCTATGAAACTTCCAGTGTTTAACAAGAGCATCCAAATCTATGTACAAATCAAAGCGCAAGTCTGTAGTATTTGATTTGCGTTTTTTTGATATAGGGGGCGAATGGGCGAATATCCAAAATCCGAAATATTTATAATCTGCGTATCCTTTACGAGCACATAATAAACTAAATTAAATGGCTCTAGCTCTTTAGTCTCCGAGATATGCCAAAAAAAACCAAGTCTTAAAATCGATTTTTATCGATAACAATGAAACGGAGCAAGATATCGAAAAAAATGATAAACTTTTAGTTAAGGTTTCTAGCTTTTGTAGTTTCCGAGATCGCTGCGTTCATACAGACGGACAGACGGAACGGACAGATGGACATGGCTAATTCAACTCAGTTCGTCGTGCTGATCAATAATATATATACTTTATGGGGTCGGAGATGCTTCCTTCTGCCTGTTACATACATTTGCACAAAACCATTATACCCTTTTTACCCATTTAATGGGTTCAGGGTATAATTATTAAATAGAAGCCTTCAAGCGGAATAGTAATGTTGCTGTTTGTTCTTTGCTCATTTGGATAACGCGACTTAATTTTAAATAATTATTTTATTAATATTCTATAAAAAATATTGCTATTTCTTAAATTATATGTAAGATATATGATTTTACGTTAGTATAGCAGTATCTACATTGAAATCAAAAGCAAGAACTTATATAAGGTATTCACCTTGACCGAAATTGTTCACTACCACTACATTAGCTAAAACTGCAAAAAACAATATTACCCATATAGTATGCAGTATTATTAATATAAAATATTTGAATTTATTTATATTTAATTTTAGACTTCAATTTTTAACCTGTCGAAGCTACATGTTTGATTTTTTGATTTTTTGAGAGTCTTAAGAGGAAAGCTTTAAATCTGGTTGCGTAAAACTCAACGGCCAGTCCAAGCTGAACAAGAATATATATATGTATATATATAAAGAGACGAATAAATTTTCTTTAAGCAAGAATACCCTCGGCAAGAGTATTAGGAGCTCAAGCAAAGCCAAACATGAATCGCATAAAGTACAAATTAAATGCATGGCCAATGCCCAAGCTCCAAACCCCCTTCCGGTCTGCCAGCCCGCTCCCACCCCCCTCCCCCCATTACTTGTCGATTGTCGCGTCGCTGCTGATTTGTTTTGTGTGTGTGTGTGTGATCCCCAGAGCGGCTGTTCCAGCTCGTAATTGCGCGCGACTCGCGTTGATTTGCCCAACTCGGCCAAGTTTGAGTAATGTGGGTGTGGTTGCTTCTGGCATACTCTTGGTTTTCCTCCTAGCTGGACTTGCCTGCATTGCTGCACATTCCGCAACACCCCCCGCCCCTCCCTTCGCACCCCTCTTGGCTGGCGATTGCATGTCTATGCATGTAAATGTTTTCATGCTCGAGACTTTGGACTCGGACTTGTGCTGCCTGCTTCTTGCCGGGCTCTTTGCTTTTGTGTTTGCACAAGTGTCCGTTGTGGTTGAAAGGTGAACATGACGCTGGCACATTGCAGGCGTGC
This sequence comes from Drosophila colorata, assembly GCA_035041545.1. Classification (NCBI taxonomy): domain Eukaryota; kingdom Metazoa; phylum Arthropoda; class Insecta; order Diptera; family Drosophilidae; genus Drosophila; species Drosophila colorata. The sequence continues at coordinate 3,618,064 of JAWNLD010000127.1, read as the reverse complement.
GCCCTTCGCCAGCCCCGCCCCCCAGCCAATTCCCGGCCCGGTCAACGCTAGATGATGAAAAATAAACAGTATGCGCCGCGTCCATGCCGCACAGCTCCACCCCAAATTCTCTCCGCATGGGCTTCGCTTGCCATTCAAGATGATTTACAGCGCTTTGTGCACCTGCCGGGTAGTCCGGACTGTCCGGGTAGTCCAGGCTGTCCGGCACTGCTGTTGGCTCTCGGGTGAGCGCATCCTTTGCTCATTTGCCTCCTGCATTTGTCGCATAATCGTCCGTTTTTAAAAGCATGCCCCATCGGTTGAACATGCATTGGACGGTCACAGCTCGGAGTCGTCCTTGTTGCTATTCGCATTATTCGGGCTCCTTTTTATTTGCTGTCTGGCGCTGGCCCTTTGTGCTTAAAACTTTGCCATAAAAAAGCAACTGCACAATGAACATACACCGAATGAAAAACAAGAGGGAGAAAAATAATAATAAAGCACTTGAAACAAACGTTTTCAGTAAATTTAACATTAGCTGCTTTTGTGAAAATAATCAGCGAAAGGAAAGCAGGAACCGAGTGGGGGAGGAGGGCGCCTCCACACTAAGAAGTGAGGAGTGCAAAAAGTTTTCTTGTTCGCCTCCTGCGCCTGCAAGTAGGCAACATTCTTTGTTGTTTGCTATTATTATACTTACTTGCCACGCGAGCGTCAGTGTGTGCGTGCGTGCATGCGTGTGTATGTGTGTGTGCGTGTGTGTGTATGTGTGGGTTGGTATATTTACAAACTCTGTAGCATACTTTTCAGCTTGCGTGGCTGTTGTGTGTTAAGGTTAAGAGTTGGCAAGTCCTTTTGGCTGCATAGAACTTCCACTTCCAGGCAGCGGCGCTGTCAACTTTGCCGTACATTTCTGATTTATGTGGCGGCATAGCGCAGCCCGAGCGAGACAGACGCGGAGAGGGAGTCAACAGAAAGAGAGGCAAGTGCTTTTTTTGCATAGCGCTCTTTGAGGCAGGCTTGAATTTATTTTTATTTTTTATTTTTTTATGCTAGCCGCCAAAGTGGGCAAATTATTTCAATTTCTATTATCGCATTTTATGATTGCCGACTTGAGGCTTTTTATTTAACAAATTTTCCTGGAAAATTCACTGGCATTTTTGTTGTGTTGTTTGTGTGGCTGACTTCCACATTGTTGTTGGGTTCATGGCGATTTGTAGTTTATTAGCCCAGTTTGAGTTTTGGTTTCAGTTTCCGAATGCCCACTTTCTCAATGCCTTATGCATTATGTTACCTGTATATATTAAGGTATACTTTCGCTTTGAGAACGGTAGTAATTAAGCATTTTGAGCAACTATGAGAACAGTCAGCTGCTGTCAATGTTGAACTCTGGTGCAAATAAGACGCTTTAGCTGAAAGTTCGAAGTGACCTCAGCCATCAACTGAGTCGAAAGTTGAGCCTGACAATCGAAAAGTAAAGCGCGCAAAACTTAAAGATCGAAACAAATTTGTGCAGCGGAAAGTGGAAAGCGCCAGAGAATTATGTCAAATGCAGCGAGAAAATGCATAGAACTGCATACTTTTGGCTTCACTTGAAGAATTCAAATAATTGTGGCGAACTAACTTTTGTGTCCGATTGCAGTCCAAACTGGACTAAAGGGGAGCTGCTAACAGCGCAAGTAACCTTAAATTTCTATTTCATTTAATGCGCACATTCAATTGGCTGAGAAAGTTGAATGGAAAAGAATTGTGGAGAGTGCCCTAATAAAATTAAAATATTTTTCTATTGTATTAAAATATTTTATATAATACACATTTATCATAATAGTTGGGGATGTAAGGAACAAGTGTGTTATTAATTCTCAATCTTGATAAGCGCAAGTTGTGTATAAATAAAAAATAAATCGATATTTTTTTATTTGTACGAAATTGGTTAAGAATGTGAAAATTAGTCATCATCTGGACAGGATGCACATGGGTTGCCTTTTTTTATTAAAATTTTTTTGAAACCAATATTTAAAAACAAAGTATAGATATATCGGTTTATTAATTACAATTTTAATAAAATATTCAATGCTATAAATTTGATCGATACTTTCACCATGTAAAGGTTGATATTTTTGAAGAAGTAATTAATGTTAATTTATTAATGATTGATGATTTAAAACCATTTTTGCATATTTAGTTATTCTTTGGAATATTATATTAAAGCTGAAGATTTAAATATATAAATGAAGAAGGTAATTTAAAATAAATTATTTCGGATAGTAAAAAGTACACTTTAAGTGCGATATAAATATTTATTAAAATTTCTGAAATTTGTACGACAAATGATTAATGTCTGAATTTATTCGTTTTCGATCCGATATTTGTATCCTCCTTTGCAGTTTGATACACCATTTGATACATCGCCCAAGCTTCCTTCAATGTCCAGCTGGCCAGCTGCATTTGTTGTTGCACGAAGTCCACTCAGAACGCAGCTGTACATTGGCCACAAAGTGTTTATTTTGTAACAACTCACTTTACAATTGACTCACTCAAGCAGTCACACACACGCACACAAACACAAATTTAGTGAAATATAAGCATCCGGTTAGCTGGGCCATTTGCCGTTTCCTGCCTTGACTTTTATGTCTGCGTTTCCGCACTCAGCGCTTGGTGAGTTTTATGCGTCGTGCTCTAATTTTTTAAGCCAATAGTTGTCCAATCAATTTCAAGTGCTCACCACTAACTGCAATCTACATAAAACTGCCAGCAAGGCGATTTGGTCTCACACACACACACACACGCGCGCACACACACACACACGCACTATCCTGGCAGGCAGGCGAGCCATAAAATTCACTGTTGACGCAAGGCGATGACGAGGTCGCCGATGGACGACGACGACGTCTGGCGAAACGCGCGTGTATAAATTCTGCTCGGCCGCCAATTGACGCTGCAGCAGCTACAATAACACCCAGCTAAACTGCAGCCAAAGGAAATGCAGACAGGGAATAAGAAGAATGGTTGCCAAAAATCCGACAGAGAAGTGAGCAAAAAAGGGAGCAGACAAACTAAGTACAATGAACGCTCAAATATAAGTTGTGTGAGTGTGCTGTTCAAAATTATACTCTGTGCTGAAAGCGGTAAAGGGTATTTAGAAGGAAGTAGAAGGAGTACCCAGCTTTGAGCTGTGTTAACATGGAAACGAATTTGCGTTAATTTCCCAAGAAGTGTGAAACAAGTTATCATTCATTTTTTATAGATACTTGAAAACTAATTTGTTGCCGATCAAAAAGTTATCTTTTTTCGACGCTATTTTAGCTTGAGTCTTGAAACTTGGAAGTGAGAATTTTTGACTACGCCCATATATATTTATTCCTTAGTTTTAAGTCTAGATACATCAAATTTGGAAGGCAGATTACTGAAGACCTCCTCTAAAGATAGTAAAAACAATTTTTTTTTTGGCTACACCCGCTGGGGGCCAGGGGAATATTTATAAACCGCGAACATGTATATTTTAGAGCTAAAGTCAAAAAACTTGACAGACAAACAGACTTGACAGTTTTCTAATGATCTCCTCTAAAGATCGACCACAAATTACAAAAATCTATTTGTTTTCCAAAATAACAATAATAATTTTATACAGTAAACTTTCGTACTTTTTTTTTATTATTATTTTGGTAAGGGTAAAGGGTATCTCATTGAAGACCTCCGGGTACAGCCGAGTGAGATGCGGCCCAGAGGGTGTGTATAAGAATATACATATATTTATATTTTTGGCAATGAAAATGCCTGACAAGGCAATGAAGGAGTCGAGCTGGTGTTCTGTTTGTGGTGCAGTTATTCTCGCAGCTGTTGGTGCCTGGGCGAAGAGTCTGCCGTTGGAAAAATTGAAAAACAAATTGCTGACATGGAAAACAATGCATCAAATATTGAATAGAATGTGCCTGGCTGCCATTCAGTCAGGCAGTCAGCATGGCGAGTGCCTATTTCACAATTAATGAAAAAAAAATACTCTAGCCAAATTATTTTTTAAGCCAACAGATGCCAACACCTACCACCGGGGAAGAAGTGGGGGAAGGGAGAGAGTCGGCCGAGTGAAAGACAGCAGGCTGTGGGCTGCCAAAAATATGGGTCATGTTTGCCATGGTGTAATGTGTAGAATGATTGCAACTTTAAAAAGCAAACAAACAGCACAACTACAGCCGGGGCAACGCCACCCACCGGAGTGGGCGAAGGCAGCAACAATGCAAACAGCAAGCTGTCTGCCAGGCTGGGGCACAAGCACAAGCACCAAACCAGGCTCAGGACGAGGCTTTGGCACATGCCCAGGCAAACAAACAAACGCAACGTCCATACAAATGCCGGAGTCTGAAACTGGGCCTGTCGTCGCCGGGGCACATGCATCATGCATGCAGTCAGCAGTTGCCGCTGAGTGGCAGCCACCGGTCGGAGTCGCAGTTGAGTTGAGGCATCGAATGCGGCAACGCCAAGTTGCATCTGCATCTGTACTTGCCTCGTTGCAACGTGCCACTTGCGGCCCGGTCTTAGCCTTTTTATGTGCTTTAAATGTTGCCGTTGCTGCTGATGCAATTGTTGTTGCTGCCGCTTACAATTGCCGCTGATTGCAAAAGTATCTGAGCGCAAATGTGAGCTGCATCGCAGGGCTGCAAACGGTTTATTTTTATTGCATCTAAGTTTTCTTTATAATTTGTGTTGAATAATCCACTCACAATATAGTTCATCTGATTTTTAAAGTGAAATATTTATTTCCCCTATCAAATGCTCTCAGAGTTTAGTGGATAAAAAGAAGGTTTCGAACTGAAGTATTCGTTCCACGCAATAAGCCCAAGCCAAAGACCATTCAGAAGTCACTTCAAGTCACCAACTAGAAAATGCAAGGAGACGTATCCCTGGCGGGCTAACAACTGCTCTCGATTGCTGATTACAAAAGTATCTATAGAAAGGGAGCCCAGGAAGATTATCATCGACTTGCAGCTGGGGAGCGTCTACCTGTGTCAGCTACACCCACTATCCACTCAAGCAGTCAACACTCTGGGCTGCGTCTGAAGCAGTGAGCGGCAATAAAAGCCGTAAGAGTAAGCCGCTTTCAGGGCTTACACGGAATGGTTTGGGGGGCGGGCGGGGCGGGGCGGGGCGCAGCGACAGCCGCTTGAATACGGTTGATTTAGTTAATAGGAAACAAATACACGGGCAGCGTAACAGTTACAGCAGTCGGAGAGTGCTCTTAAAGAGTGGAGTCAATGCTCGAATGGAGATTTAACCGTGGGGGCGTAATTAAATGCTGGCATTTGAACGTTTCATAAGTGCCTGGTAAATGAATTGCAAATGATTTGTAAAAACGCCAGCAAAAAGTTCACAATTACAAAAAGGACAAAAGCCACTCGCTGACTGACTGACTGACTGACTGATTGAAGGACTGAATGACGGACTGCTCCCTTTGCTCCTTGGCTGCTGCTCAAAGCGTTCGCCTGATTAAAACTGCCAAAGGCGGCAACAGCAGCATCAGAAAACCCCTTTTAACCCAGATTGAAAAACTCGAAATTAGTTTTCATTTACGCTGACTGCCTGTTGCTGTGTGTATATGCGGGTGCTTGGATCAGGGTTTTTACGGCGTTTGCAGTTAATTTTTAATGCCTCGCCGCTAAAAACTGTTGCTTGGCATGTTATTATGCGTGTTACACTTAATGCAGCTAAGGCATTAACAACAACAACAACAACAACAGCAACAATGGCCAAGACTAGCCGCTAACGTCCACACTTTGTAGCCCGGCTAAATGCTAATGCATAAAAATAACATCAGTTGTGCACAGGATGCAGCTGTTGGAAAACCGTTCCAAAAACGTAAAACTACCAAATTTCACTTATTTTATTTTTTTATTTCTTCTTTAATTGCAAATAAAATGCGAAATACATTTAAGCAAATTAATTATAGCTGTTTTATGCTTAGATATTGTTTTGAATAAATTAAATAAATAAAAAAAAAAGATTTTAATAAATTGTATTCCTACTTAAAAATAGTTAATATTATTTATAATTTATTTGATTATCATCAATTATATTTTATTATTATTATTTGTATTATTATATAAGAAAAGGATGTAGTTAACAAACATTGCCAACCTTTCATTCATACACTTGCTTTGGTCTTGGATTCGTATCCATTTTTCAGTTAAAAAAATTAAATATTTGTATTAAGTTTATAAAAAAAAAAAATCGTGTATATTTTTACTGAATAAACTTTTTATTCAAGAAAGTGATCGCTGTTCAGCTTCGATAACATTTCCCTAAAAGTACTTGAGTGTTTGTCCAAAGTTCAGTGTTCCTAGTCTTTTCTCTGTTGTGCTTTTCTTCTTTCTGTTCGCGTCGTGTGAAGTTTTCTATTATACAACTTACTTTTATCATATTCAATCTGTGTATATGTTTGTACAAAAGTTTCTCGAATAAAAATAAAGAGCACAATTCCGGGAACACACTCAAGTGGTTATATATATATATATATATATATATATATATCTAGATATGTATATCTGCTCACATTACCGTGCTGAAGTACAAGTCCAGTTGGCTCGCTTCAATCGATTTCCGTTTAGCAAAGGAGCGAGCCACTAAAAAAAGTTGCCTGTCGATTGGCAGTTGCGAGTTTTTCTTTGGCTCTGCTGGCTGTGCGTGTGTGTTGTTGTGTGTGTTGTGTGTTGTTATTGCTCTTAGTTGTTTTTTGCACTTTCACTTCACCGTTGGCACGTTTGCGTAGTTACCATTTGTTCCGCTGTTGTGCAAATTATTACATTGACCCACTAAAACAGAAACGCATCATGTGTTTGACGCAAAAACCTTGTAAGTTGCTCTTTCTATATGTTTGCAAGTTGTTGCAAAAATTAACTTGAAGTAGAATGTATAAACCTTACCTGTACTCGGTTCTAAAACGACAAAAAGCAGGCAAAATTAAGTGCCCAAAGCGGCAGCAGGCAGCAAAGCAATTAACTTACACTTGTACTATGTATATATTTTATGGACCCAGATTTTTTATTTTTTTTTTTTATAATTTAAACATCGGTTCTCTTTTGCCTCTTTGTGCAGAGTCGTAAATCAGAGGCAAGCGTTATAAGTGAAATTCAAATGTTGGCCATATGGCTTGCCAACTTGTCCTGAAACTTCCTGTTCAATGCTCCTTCTAGGCAGACGCTTGGCTGGCTCTCTCGGGCAAGGACAACTCGATTGGTGGCGCCTCCGTTCGGCGCACATGCAACATGGCACATGTGGCGGCAGTTGCTTGTTCGGGTCTCCTTGTTGTGAATAATTCATTTTTTATTTGCTGCCAGAATGAACTTCACCTGGGTAATCAAGAGCAGGCGCAGTATTAAAAATTATTATTATTTTTTGATTTATGATTAAGTTTATGTTGCTGCTGGTTTTCAATATTTTTATGGCCAACAGCGTCGTTAAAAAATTAATGGGTAAGCTTGCACGCTTTCCAGGTAACCGCTTTCTTGGTGAGGGCCAAGTATTGGCAAACGTTCTGTATATTTTTCAAAGAACAACTATTGCGGATAAAATTTGAAATATGTGACAGAATAAATTTATTAAACATTCGAAATCAAAATAATTGCTGGTTAACGAATTTTTCGAGCTTGAGAGTTGACTTTCAAAACAGCTGTCATGTTTCATGTTAAAATTAAATTTTTTTTTTTTTAATCAATTTTCTTTTTACGAAAATAACAATGTATGCATACTCTACATTTAATAAACTCTCTTTTTTTATTGGATGTATTAAAATTTAAATCATGCACCAACTTTGTAATTAATACCAATATTTGGAAAACTATACAAAGATTAAATTTTATTTTTTAGGAAAAGTTAAAAAAATACTGGGCATTCAATTCATTGCTTGCTTTTATTTCAATTGACTCTAATTCAATAATGTGTGACGAAGAACGATAGCAACAAAAAGCATAAAAGTGAAAGAAGAGAAAAATTGGCCGCAATTTAAAGCCTAACCGCAGGCGCCGCTTTTTCGCAGTGGTCAGCGGTCAGCAAAAAAATGCTCCTATGGACAACAGAAGTAAATGAAACACAAAAAACGCCTTACAAAACACAAAACAAAAATGGCAAACAATTTCGGTTGAGGCGTTGCAATTAATAAAGGCCACATACGATGATGCAGGCGCAGGACATTGACACGGCAACGGGAATAGCAACGGCAACAACTACGTAGAACACCACTCGTTTAAGGGCAACCACAAAAAAGGGCGTAACAATCGGCCGCTTGCAAGTGAAGGCACATAAATTAGGGGCGTGTCGTACGGAGCAACACACAAGTGCTCGAAACCGTTTTGTGGCATGTTTTTTTTTTTTGTTTTGGCTTATTTTTTTTTTGTTTTTGCTGCTTTCTGGCTCGTGTGGTGAAACCAAGTAAATCTTCAGCGTTGTTGCACGGGCGATAAGGCAAGATAAATGAGGCTTTAATGTAAAATAAATTAAGCACTTGTCGTGTGCATTATGTGGCACCAATGGGCGCCCGTCTTCACTCAGCGCAGCGCGGTTGCTTGACTGGCCTGGACTGGCATGCCAGGAATGACATTTGATTATCACGCGGCTTCAGCGCGTCTTTGCCAGCGCGCAAAACGCGCGCGTTACATAAATCAACGCCAGCGTTGACATCGACGTTGAGGTCGACGCTTGTGTCGTGCATGGCATAACAATGCCAGCCAGCTTTAATTAAACTACACTTAGAGTAGTCTATTGCCAGTGTCTGTCAAGGGGGCTGCATGCCCCAGACCAGACCAGACCACAATAGGAAGCGTGCGCCGAAAAGTGTGCTATAAATATCGGCCAATGCAAGGTGTCAGCTGGAAACTGGAAAATTGCACGTCATATAGCTTTAAAATTTGGAATGGTAGATAAAAACTTGAATTCGCTTTAATTATAATTTTTCTCTTTTTTTCTTGCAACACACAGCATATAAAATAACAAATATTAATAAATGTAACTCAAACGTAAAAATGTAAAGAAAAACATGTTTGAAATATTTGTCAAACAACTAATTAATTAATTTAATGTTCTTTGTGCTCAAACTTATTTCTATTCTCTACTCAATTAATGTGAACATTCACAACATGCACTTGCAAAGCAACATTCTGTTATATTAACTTGCACACGAAGTCATAAATAAAAAAAAATGAATAAATAAAAAACGTACATTGTATTGTTAACATAATAATTGAACATGTTGTCCTGCAGGATTCCGCTACTTTATGTTCTTTGAATTTCTGACAGCACTAAAATACATTGTATTTGTAAATACAGCATTTAACTAACAGTTTAGTTGCCGCTCATTTATTCATTTATTTGTACAAAATAATTTTTTATTTTAAAATTCAGTATATTATATCAAAGGAAAATTCAGCTAGACAATATCTGCACTTAACCTTACAATAAAGAAAATAAAATATAAAGCTAAATACGAGTACAGTACCATTTTCTTTTAAATAAAAGCCAGGTATTATCTTTAAATTTATGAAGCAGTTCGTTTATCTATTTGGCACCATCGCTTTATCTTAACTAGAGCACGCGACAATTAAATGGCCCTTACTATTTGCATACAGTCGGAGAAAAGGAGTGAAAAGGCATTGAAATAAATTTAAAGAAAATTTTGTGCTTACTGAAAAACAAAGGGATTTCATTACAAGTGCTTTAAATATTTAAATTCAATTAATTTTTTGCTGTGCCAATTTATTAATTTTCATGTGAAGAACATTTTTCTTATCGCTGTGCGTCGCCTGTTGCGCGATGTATGTATTGGTTTATCTGCGCCCATTTTCCCTCGACGCGCACATATACAACGTTTGCTTTTCATTATAATAAATTAGTTGTTTACACCGCGCGGTGCTTCGATTGATATTTGTGCATACATATTTAATGTTGCCATTGTGGCAATGTTTGTCCGGCTCAGCCGAAGCGCCTAAGGGTAGGCAACAAAAAACGTTGTACTACGCTCGCGTGTTGCATGTGATTAGCAACAGTCGCCGGTTCAACAATTGCCAGGTGTGATACTAATCCGAATATCGCCAGCTCTCGGCTGAGTCATTAAATGCTAGACATAATTGGCGCCTGTTCGTGGATTGGGGCTCGACTATGAGGGAAGAGTTTAGCAGCTCGCTCGAGAAAGTTCGATTTTATTATTAAATATTAATACATCTATGTGGCAAATAAACTGGCCTGAAAGTAAGTGGATGTTTACCATATGCCTAAAAAATTAATTAAATTGTTAATTTCCGTTCTCTAATTAAATGATTGACAAAAAAAAATTCAATAAACCGTATAATTTTCCATTAATTTTTCAATTAAAATGGCAAGCGAAAAATACCTTGTTATACAAAATGCCACTTTTTGGTACTATATGTTTACATATAAAATGCAAAGTATGTACAGTAAAACCTAGTTAAGATCAATAAAAACGATAATATTTGTTTGAATACACTTTTAATGTCATATATACATTTTTTAGTTACTTTATTTTCCATGTATTTACACAACTTGATGATGATGTGGCCAACTTTAAAATGCGTCAACTGAAATCGTTTATAGTGTTTATATAATTTAAATAAATGACTGTATGACTGTATTTGCAATTATTCCGCGCATAATTCTTTTTCTTCCTAGTAATTAGTTTATTTTTTTTAAGATTGAAATATGCACGAGTTTGACTGAGGTGTGCATTTTTTTTATTTAAATGATATATTCGTACTATTTATGTTAAAAAGTGAACGGAATGTAATGCATTTATTGGGCCAACTACAGTTCCATCAAGAGTACAATCGCGATAACCGCGATAACTGACTTCACCATCTTGCAATTAAATAGATAGGCTAACAAACTGTCGTTCATTTGCCTGTTTATATGTTTTTGTAAATTTTTTTAAGAAATTTAACAGAAATATAGCCAATGTGATTAGCATGGCTTTAAGTTACTGTTTTTAACAAACAAGCCAAGTTTAAAGCACCATTGATAGAGTTTTAGGACTGCTTTATTCCGCGGTACAAGGTATCTTCTGGTCAAGGCCACACGACAAGAAAACTTATTTTTACAACGGATACATTTTATTGATCTAAATATTTATGGCTATAAACCAATCGATTGCTTGAGCCACGTAAAAATAAATATTTCTAACACGTTTAGCCAAATTAGTTTTGGGCAATTGGTTCGATTTTGGAGCAATTAAATGAATGTCAAAGTGAAATTAATTTGTATATGTTTGGCTTGGTTATTTATTATGGAAAGCGCACAGAACCATATCCGATATGGTACACTAAATTGAAATGTGCCCAGTTTCTTGTAACGGTCCAGTCCCCGTCCAGGATTACAACTGTACGCACTTATGGAGCTTTCCATTACACTTACCACATAGTGGGAGAGGCAACCGCAGCCTTCATATCAATTGCTAGAGCCCCGTGTTGTGCCAACTGTCTGTCCCTCTGTCTGCTTATGTGTGTGTGTGTGTGTGTGAGTGTGTGTGTGTGTGTCTCTGGCTTGTTGCTTACGACCTCAATTACATGCGCAAATAAACTGCAACAAACATTTGCTGAGAACTTACCGCTCCCCACTCTCAAAGCGGGAGCCTGCCACATGTGGCCTCAACGCTGGCTTTGCTTTTGTATAACAGCGCCAACAAAATGTTGTTGCCTCCCACACACACACACACACACACACACACACACACACACACACACCACACACACACACACATACGCACACAAATATCGCTCTATGCAGGCATGTGTTTGCGTGTTTTGGTATTAGAATTTCAATGCAAATGTCCTTGTCACATTTGGGAATTTATTTGTAAATTTGCCTATGCACACGGCTCGCACGGCAATGCGTCCACAAGTACTTTTTCATGTGCGTTTGTGTATGTGTAAATGTGTGTGTGCATGTGTGTGTGTGTATGTGTGAATGTGACTAACGCCCAACCCCTTTAGTAACACAAATAATCCGCTGCCGAAAATATGGGTGAAGGTAAAATCTATGTCTCCTTAAATTCACAAAGCACTCAAAATAAAAAAAAATTCATTAATTAATTAAGCTGAGCTGGAATAATTTACAAGTTTGAAAATAAAAAAATATATATGGCAACGGTCTTACCAAAAAAGAAATATGTTAAAAGAAAATTTTTCTATTTAAATGGAGTTTTCAAAGATTTTATAAATTATTGGCCTGCCAATATTATTGAAATGAAAGAATATATTTACTATGGAGTTCAGTGAATATTCCACTAAGAAATAGAAAATATACTTATGCCCTTAATTATGGTGATAATTCTTTCTTATATTTAAGCACGAAACGATGAAACAGATATGTTTTATTTTAAAAGCCTAAACATACAGATTATCTTTACAAATAGCTGATCGTTTGGTATAAAAGACCAAATGCATTTTTAGTATGTATGTTTATTCATTAAATATTGCTAACATTTATTATACTTGACACATAAAGTTGGCTGTACTCATGAGAAAATGTTTTTCGGAAACATCATTAATTTTTGTATTTCGGATGAAAGCCAACAGCGTATCTAGTTGGGATGGTCACGGAAAAAACTTGGATAAAAGCAAAAGCTTCTGGCTGTGACTCTTCCACACACAACTCAACTTGAAGCCTTCTGTGAGCTGTTAATTCTTAGCTTATTTGGCTTTGCATAATTACGTGATCTGGTTGCACCTAATTGCAGGCATGCAACTGGGCATCGATTGCATGTCTCGTAAATCCCCGTAAGTTTTTGGGAAACATAAAGTAACATGGCATTAATTTCATATTATCGGCTGCCCACTGGCTACTGCTCAGGGGCTATAAAACGCGACCCAAGGATACAGCCAAAGCTGGCCGCAACTTACGGCCTGTTGTGCAACATAGCATACTTTTGGGGTTTCCTTTTTAATGGGACTGCGCGAAGCCGAAGCTGCAGCAATACTGGCGAATGGTCTAACTGCCTTGGCCCGCCCGGCCTGGCCAACTTTAGCTGGCTCTTCGTCTGGGAAAGTTTTACTGGCGCGCATCTAGAATGAGCTCACGTGCTCCTTAGTCGGATAACGCCAACGCCAACGCCAGCGCTAAAGCCATCGCCATTGCGGACACAATTTAACAGCGAGATGATTTCGAAAAGGGGTCCCAGGTTTCACAGCTTTCCGCTGACTCGGCCAGCCGGCAAGCGGGCATCTGTGTATTTGAACGTTGAAAGATGCAAATTTACTACACTCCAAAATGGTCCGACAGTTGAAATAAATATTAAAGTGAAAAACTTGGGAGCCTCACTTGCTCGCTGTGTGTGTGTGTGTGTGTGTGTGCTGGCCTTAGGCAAGCGGATGCTAATGGAGTGGGGCGTGGCCAGCTCTGCATAGCTCGTGGTCTTGCAATTTTACTCTGTATTCGCTTTTCTTTGCTGTGCAAAAATTAACATTTGCACAAGGTTTGTAGAAACAGGCTACGGCATCGGTAAAGGCAACGGACACGGGCACGGGCACGGGCACGGACTTCGGCTGGGAGCTATAAAACTTGCTCATTCATAAATCATGCACAAAATTATTATCATTATGAAAGTTGCCTTTCAGTATCATCAAAGCGGGTGCCAACGTGGCTGCCGCCTGCCAGAGCCCAGAAGGGTTAAGCGCGTCAACCAAAGATGCTTTTTTCCGAGCCCCCCTTTCTCCGGCACGCCTTGACGTTGACTTTCATTTTTTCAATTTTTCTTCATCAAATCCAGGCAGGGAGGCGGCGTTAGCAACAAAAGAAAAATGAACGCTGCATAGATTTAGAAACGCACAGATTTACTTGCCCCTTCATATTTTGATTTTCCCTTTTTATACCCTGAACCCATTGAAAATGGGTAAAAGGGGTATAATGGTTTTGTGCAAATGTATGTGACAGGCAGAAGGAAGCATCGCCGACCCCATAAAGAATATATATTCTTGAACAGCCCGACGAACTGAGTTCAATTAGCCATGTCCGTCTGTCAGTCCGTCCGTCCGTCTGTCGGTCTGTACGAACGCAGCGATTTCGGAAACTACAAAAGCTAGAAACCTAAACTAAACGACTATAGATTCTCCTAATCCATACGCAGTACAAGTTTATCATTTTTTTTTCGATATATTGCTCCGTTTCATTGTTATCGATAAAAGGACATTTACGACTTGGTTTTCTTGGTATATCTCAGAGACTATAAGAGCTGGAGCCATTTAATTTAGTTTATTATGTGCTTGTAAAGGATACGCAGATTATAAATATTTCGGATTTCGGATACCTCACGCAAATCAAATACTACAGACTTGCGCTTTGGTTTGTACATAGATTTGGATGCTATTGTTAAACATTGGAAGTTTCATAGCGATCATACTCTTAGTTAAGAAGTTATTCAAGAATTTATTTTCCATAGTGGGGCCAAGCGGAGCCGATGTGTAAAGTGCGCAGATTAGTTCGTGCGTTTGTGTGTGTGTGAATGTGTGACTTTGGGAATGTGTGTATGAATGCAAACGACAGCTCGCCGCTGGGTTCAGGGTATCTCCTAGTCGGGGACGCCCGACTAGAGCCATCTTACTGGTTTTTTATCACGAAGATCGTTCGCGAAGTGAAAAGGTTATATTGGGTTTTTGCAATGTCCGTCTTGTATTTGTTTTGGCCGTTTTAGAAGCGGGAGACTTGAAACTTTATATATTATTTATTTATTTTATTTATTATTTTTTAAATTAACAAATAATGCTGGAGTAGATCTTTTGGTTGGGATTACACTGAGAACGCGTATTGCACTGTCGGTTACACCCGACTGTAACGTTCTTACTGGTTTTTCGTTAAATTGCGCTGTGAACTTTGATAATTTTACACTTAATTTCATTTGAGTTGTCAGTGTATCTGAGCTTGTGTTTGTGCATGTGTCCTTGCTGCTCCTGCTCCTGTTGCTGCTGCTGGGGTCTCGCTGCTGCGACGAGTGACAGAACCAATGAGACAGCCAAACATTTGACTTATTGCACAAGTCAATTTGTTTTCGGGTTGAATTTGGGACACGACTGTGTTAGCCATCAGCTCTCTACCAGTTGCTGTTTCTGACTGTCTGAGCTGCTTCTATTTCGCTTAACGCTGCGCTGAATAAACCGACTTTGCTGCGTTATTGATATGCAGCCGGAAGATTTAGTTAACTTGTCCGGCTAATAGCTCTCCACATCGAGAGTAAACTGTTTGTATTTGCATATTTCAAAGTGCTAATTGCTTTCCAGTTTACACACACAAAGAGCCAGCCGAATGGGTTGTTCCCGCAACGGGCAATAGCGGAAAACCATCGATAAGAGCTTTGAAAGCACATGAAAGCTTTAGGTGAGATGAATTGCATATATATATATATATATATATATATATATATATTATTTTTTATATTTTGTTTATTATTAATTGGTTTTTAAAAATGATTAATATCATTTGAGACATTTTCTTATATTAATCTATTTTTTAATAATAACCAAAGCGCGTGTTTCGAAAATATTCGGCAATAATATTGGCTTATTAATAAGTATACTCTCTTCCCTTAGGGCACCCTATATAACTTACAATAAATTCTGAGCTTCTCAGTTGATACAAAATTTCCTCTACAACTATTGCCCACATATTTCATCAGAAGCTGATTGCAAAAACTCGACTAAAGAAACTTTCTTCCGCTTGCAGGGTGAAAGCCCACTTAATCCCTTGACATATTTCAACTGGGAGTAACTGAAACTGCAAATGCAGTTTTTTTTGCCGAGTGTATAAATCTTTGAATGCGCGCGAATTACTTAGTGCAAAAACAGGCAAGGAAAACTTTTGCGAACAAGTTGAAAAGTTACGCCTATGCCAGAAACTGCCAATGTTGCCAATATTCTCAGCCTTAAAGTGGCAAAAACACGCGGCAAGGCGCAGTAAACCGCACCACCCACCAGCCACCCATCCGACATGAACCCAATCTGGAAGCCGCATTCTCGCTCTCAAGCCATGCAAAATAGCAACAAGCGAGCTGCGAACGCGGAAATTGAATCTAAAAGCTGTTTCGTCCTTGTTGTACGTATTTGCCTGGCTGCTAACAAAAATACGCTGGCAATAAACTAGAGAAAAACATCAGTGAGGCAAATGTAAAAACGCCGGAGCCAAGTGCTTGGCTAAAGTTTCCACCAAGACTTTTGGGGGCGTGTTGGAAACCGATTGATTTTTAGTGCTGCCTCTGGGGCATGTGGAGGTCCTCTCGCCTTGTCTTGTGTGTTGTTGTCGTTGGGGCACTTTATAATAAAATCGGGCCAACTGAGGTCCTACCACATTGTGATCTTGTTTCAAAACTTTCAATTATTTAATATTAATATTTGTACAGCTTTAAAAAAATGCAACGCATCTCAATGGGAAAAGCTGCAGTGCAGCTTTATTTGAATATCGCGCCTTGCTGCGCAATTCTCGGTTTATTTCCTCTCTTGTATTTGCCAAGAATTTTGTTTGTCGCTAGTGCAACTAACGGTTTCAATTTTCCCTCAAAGCGTTCCCATATTCCTCGTATTCCTCGAATTCGTGTGTTTTTTTTTGCATTCTTTCAATTGCATCCTGGCGGTGGCTGTTTCATCTTTTGGTCCTGCCACCAATAACAAAATAAACATGCAACAATCTCGTCCAGAAAACATGATGGACTGATGACCTAGAAAAGAACAAATTTAGAGCATATCACATATCTTTTAAAAATATGCTTGTGTGTAAAAAAGTCGAAGAGCTCACTTTCATATTTATAGATTTCTGAATTATCTTCATCTGTGATATGAAAGAAACATGCAGCCAAAATTGTTGCTTTTGTTTACCCATTACAGCTCAATATAGTTACATAGTTTTGCCAGACTCATAATACCCTTAACAAAAGTTTTGGGTGCGGGGTACAAAAGAAATGAACAGATGTTTATTTTCGATTTATATTTTGAAAATTGCATTGCATTCTGATGCACTACAATTGAGAATGGTACGAAAACAATTTCATAATAATTGTAATATTGTATTTATGATGAGGTTTATAGTGCACACATTTCCAGTTAACAATTTGTACATATATAAATTTAATACTTGATGGAAATTAAGCTTTAAGCACATACACCAATTCCCTTTTTAAAGCAAGCTATTGGATAAAACATGAGTTATTATTATTATTGATTTTAGTTGAAAATATACTATTGGAGAGATAAATAGAATTATGGACAGCATAAATGATTCTCCGAATGAGAAAATGTGCAATTGTATTTATTATTTACATTCGATTTACCAGCCAATTCAGTTGCATATCTCAAATCATCTATTTTATATTAAAGAAATTTCAGATGCTTAGTTAGTTAAGCAATATAAACATGTAGACTATTCTGGGCTGCGGCATGTTTGAAAGTCAAATTTAATTATTATTGGATGGGCATCTGTTTGAATTCCCAGTCAGAGTTGATCAGCTTTTAATTAGACCCGTGCCAGGGGCAAGCCTTGGCCCTGGCACGTGGCACCACCTGACATACGCCTAAAAGCAATCCCTAATTTGATTTCAGTGCCTCCTTCAAACTGTTTTATAGAATGGCCATTTCTTGACCTACGATTAAAGTTCCCCAAACTCGTTGGCATTCTGATGAGACACTATTGAGAGTGGGAAATGGCATTCATAATTCGTGCACGTTTCTGGCACTTGGGGAATATGATATGAAAATGGTTTGTCTAATCTTCGAAATGTCTCCAAGGCTTCGAATTAAGTGAAAAGGGTTAAGCCTCTGAGCACTGTGCGTATATAAGTATTTACCAACTTATTGTTGGTCACTTTCAAGGCTACGTGCCTATGAACCTTCACCTTTCTCTGATGACAGTTGCTGCTGCCTTCGGCAGGACAGCACCCGCCGACCGGTCAGTGAGGCCGGCCTGCGACTGCGAAGGGGCCTAAATGGACATCGAAATTAAGGCACATTGACAGTTTGACATGTCAGCCTTAGCATTTTTTCATTTTCTTTAAAAAATTTTCATTTGTAAATGAATTTTGATTTTGATTTTAGTTTATTTTCACATATAAAATCAATATTTAGTAGGCGGACATTTTAGTAACTATTGTCTGCATTTTATTTTATTGAAATCAATGTCGAAAGTGCCCACATTTAAGTCCGTAAAACATTTCTTTGGTCTTAGCCGTCGATGGCGTTAAATACAAAAAGTTAACCTATCAACAATTAATTTAATTCAGTTAAACTAAAGACTTAAAAAAAAATAACATAGTTATTTAAATTTGATTGCAACCCTTTTATAAATTGCTCTGTTTCCTATATCCAATTGCCATTTCTGTTCACGTTGACTGATTTATCGGGTTAGCAGGTTGACGATAAAAACACTTGCAATAATTCGCATAGGCAAATAGTAACCGATGTTCACCAAACTTGCCCCTGTTTGGTGGCATACTCGTTGCCACCAGTATACAAATATTTGAAATTTAACGCCAACAACTTATTTGAGTTTATAGGATCAGATAAAAAATGTGCTCTAAAAAGTGAGTTAAAAAGTACATTTTGGCTTAACTTCAGTTTATTATCTCGTTTTTTTACTCAGATCAAATTCGTTATAATGTTGCAATTAGCAGGAAGCAACGAGCAGAGTCCGATGGAGATGAATCTCAGGCACCACAGAGCGCTGAGCGCAGAATACGGCGCAAATGAGGCGTAATCGTGGCATACTTTTTGGCGTTCGCCGCTCGTTTGTTGGCATAAGCTGCTCTGTTTGTGCTTGCGAGTGTGCGTGTCTGCGTGTGTTTGTGTGTGTGTTTGCAAATACTTAAAGACAAGACAAACCATGTCAATGACATTTGACACGTGACCCTTTTTAACACAAACACACAAGCGCAGAACCAGCGAAGGCAACCATATAACCATAACCATAAACATTTAGCCAGAGCAGAGTTGGCTTTGTTGTTGTTGTTGTAACTGCTGCTCGCTAGTTGGGGTCGTTCCAACGTGATTAGATGCGATTGTGTGCGCAATTGAGCGAAATTGATGGCAATGCTATTAAAAGGTATGTCCCAGCCACGCACGCCCCTCTCGGTCCGCTGCATTGGTTTCAGCTGCGTCGCCGTCGCCGTCGGCGTCGCCGTCGTCGTTCATAATTAATTTTCTAGTGAATTTACTTTCATGGCATTTCGGTTAGCTAAGAGCGGCTAAGGGAAGTTTGCGCGGGCTGCCCAGCACAGCCCCAAACTCATGTAAGGCAACCGCCCGCTGCCTGCTCCCCGGTAGCTGCTGTGGACACATAAAAGTTGCTTCAGCTGCGGCATTTATTTTAATTTGAAAACTATTTCCACGCCCCGTCTACGCCCTTTCTGCTCCCTCTTCTCACTCCCCGTCTCCGTTTTGTGTGCCCATGCTTATGCTCATTATTTTCGCATGACTTTAGTTGGATTTTTATTACATAAGTCGGCCGCATTGCGTATACGCAGCCTTGTACAGCTGCCACCAGTTTCGTTATAATTTGTATATGGCGTGCCACATTACCCGGTGCGGATTTATCGGAAGAGTTGGAACAGCAACAATCTGTTATAAATATTAGCACAGCGCTCTGTGCTTAATGGCAACATAATTGTAGGGCAGGCCATTAAACCACTCGGACACTTTGAAAAGTCCAACTAATATGCAACTCTCTAATACCCTGCACACTAATAAGAATTAATTTCTTGAATTGGAATTTAATTACATTAATTCGAGTTGGATTATTATTGCTGAAAGTTCTTAACACCTACGAAATTGTTAAAATTATATTCTAATTATAATAATAATAATTCAATATAATAATAAGCTAGAATAAGCTAATTTCGGTTAGAAAGATAACAAGAGAGGAAACTGTTAAGTACTTCGTTTGTTTGCTGAATTGATCCCAATACCTCGCTTGGAAAGTGAAAGAGCGAATGCAGCGTATTTTTTACTGTGTGTATTTTACAGGCCCCGTAGCTGTTATAATTTTTAACATACAAATTTAATTTTAATAATTTGTTTCCGTTTATTATTCTGCTCAAAGAATAACTATTATTTTACTTTTACTTTTAACTTTTACTTCAAATTTACAAAATAATAATTGCAGTTTAACACACTTTTTCCTAAAAACAGAATTTTAAATTATTTTCTGTTTTATGTTCTGCACTATAAAATACATTTCTTAAATTCTCTCTTTTTTTATATTTTTTGTATTTCGATTTATTTCAAAAACATTAACAATGAAAAAAAAAACACAAAACCAGTCTGCACGTCGACCCAAATTAGGACAATTTTTTAAAGCTATGCACTTATAAGCTAATATCATAAGCCAAGTCCAAGCGCGCCAAGGCAAAACATTATCTTTAAGCAAAAGCGAACATCCATTTTCCTATTACAGTCGGGCATTTTGTGTTATGTATTATGTATAGGCATGATTTTATTTTTGCTTTATAGGGCTCATTCCTGGCTATTATAAGTATGCTGTATACAGCGAGCGCTGTAGTTTATGGCCCACTCCTGGGACTTGGAACGAGTATTAAAATACCCACAATATCCTGCATGCAAAAGAGAAAATAGAGTATTAAAATACATATCTAAATACTTAACGTAGTTAAGCTGGCAAATTATTTGCACGAAAATATTTTTGGCTTCGGGCTAGGCAACTTCCGGCGAGCACCTTGGCAGTTGGCAGTCGCGAGTTGGCGATTGGCAGTTGGCTGTTGGCTCTTGGCTGTTAGCAGTTGGCACTTGGCGTGTGTGGCGCCCATTTCGCTTTAGGGGCCAATTGCCTGGAGGCGATACATGGAGCAAAAAAAAACCATGTAAAAACGTTACAGTCGGGTGTCACCAACTGCCCAAATACTCGTTCTTAGTATAATAAGTGCTTTAAACATTTGGTCATAATTATTATTATTATTTTGGAATAATAATAATCACCCGAAAAATGTCTCCAAAATTTCTGACTCAAAATCTACGTTTCATCGGTAATATAGGTGATGAAATTTGATGTATCTAGTTTTAAAACTGAGGCAGATAAATGGATTAATTAGATTTACCACGCACCCAGTGGGCGTAGCCAACAAATTTTAACACTTTATCTGATGCTGGTATAAACGAGCATATATTCCCAGTTTCAAGTCTCTTCAGACGGACGCACAGCAAGACGGACTGTGCGCAAACCCAATACACTCTTTTCACTTCGTAACGAGTATAAAAAGGAGCAGGTTGAAAGTTGAGCAGCTCCTCCTGTGGGTGCAAAGCATTTGCGTTTTGTTGTGTTCGCGGCCCGAAAAGGGCGATAGCGACGCAGCAATTACATTTGATTGGACACTTAAGTTTTTCGTTTTGTTTTATTGAAACGTGATTTATGAGTGTGTTGCCTCGACGCAAGGTTAGTCCGGTATAAAAAGCACTTAAAATTTTAACCTAAAGGCCAAAAATGGACAGAGCAGAAGGCGAAGTTGTTGGGAGCACAATTTAAACTCAACTAAAATGAACTGATGTATCAGGGAATCAAGCAGCTCAGGCAGCTGTCCCCTGCCTTGGACAACGATGAATTTCTCTCTGGAACTTGCTGGGCAATTTTCGCCTCGAAGAAACGTTTCGCACCGCTGACGCCCACTTTGGACACATTGACGGATTCTGTCGGAGCTACTTGTTCCAGATGGGAGTTCATTGACGAACTGGACTTGGCATTATTGTTCTGTAGGATTGCCGCGTAGGTGAGCAGAAACTGGCAGAAGTTCATTCGAGTTGCCCGCCGGCCGACGATCTCCGCCATGAGTTTCTTGGCAGCCAGATGCGTCTGTGGCACCGACAGCTTCTCCAGGGCCAACTTCAACTCGGCTAGCTCAATGAAGTTATCGCCATTGACATCATAGAGCTTGAAGGCGGCAAACGCCTCGCGAATCTCGGCGGGCTGAAAGAAGCGCTGCGAGAAATTGCTGGCCACGTGGGGAGTGTCCTCCTCGCTGCTATCGGTGAGATGCAGGGTGCGGCTCTCCAGCACGACGCAGAGCGACAGACGCTTGGCCAGCTCATTGGATTCGTCGGCGCTGACGGTCTTCTTCATGTCCAGCTTCGTAGTCAGATCTTCCAACTTCGCTTCCAGCTCCGCTACGCCCCTGTCCAAGCTCATGGTGGACGCACTCTTCACGCGATTCTTCCATGCCTTACATATGGTTTTGAACGATTCGCACGAGGCGAACGACGATACGGTGGATATATCCGATAAATTCTCCAGCGAATTGCACGGACTAAGCGGCTTCTCCAAGAAGCTATCACCGATTCCACGTGTTTCAGTTGACGGCATGATGTTAAGCAAGACGCTCGAGTGGGGATTGCTAGCAGCTCCATCATCGATTTCAGTCGACATTGTCTATATTTCAGTTGTCTTGACAAAAAATTTAATTATTACAGTTAGGTTATCAAAAAGTTTAAAATGTTTCTACCAAAAACGACTACAAGTTTTGTTCTGTTTTGTATAAAGTTATAATAGTATTGCAAAGAACTGAGGGAAAAATGATTTGACATAAGCATTTTCAATATCTCAAAAACGAATTGGCCTGTTTTGTTTGTTCACAAGTACAAATTGGATAAAGCTCTAGACAAGAAGGCCAGGTTGAAGGTTAAAGTGTCCAAATACGAGCGAGAGTCAGATATATATATTTATATTATATATATATTATTATATTAGGTATATATTAAATTAAATATTGTAAACAATTATTTGAATCTTTAAAAAAAATGTTTTTAAGCCTTTTAGGTTTAGTAATCAATAATTTAGGAATTCAATTTATTTACATCATTTTATAAAGTATAAAAAGCTTATATTTTTGGGATAACAGAACACAAAACAACAGATAAAAACGAATAAAAAGATAACAGATAAAAAAAAATTTTAAAAAAATACAGTATATACAAACAAAAGTATACATTAACATTTGAATAACATTTTAAAGGTACTTTATTTGTACAGCTTAATGAATGGACATTTGAATATTTAATTTGCATTATGTTCAAATGTTTACCCCTTGTATTCCATACACGTGGGGTACATTAGATCTGGTTACACTATCCCAGTCCAGAATGTTCGATAAGAGCATTTTTATTTGAACTTTTATTCAAATTATATGTGTTCAAGTAGTTTGTGTGTTCTAGATGGGGTTTTTGTTTTTATTTACATTAGCCTTTTATTTTGCCGTGTTGTGTCGCAACCTCAGCTAATTTCCCTGAGCGTCCTTAATCACGTATCCCAGTCAATCTGAGGACGCCGCTCTGCTCCAGTTCTCGAACTCGCCAGCTGCAAATTAATGACTGTGGAGTGTGTGCTCGTTGGGGCGTTTTTGGGGACTGTTAACATGCCATGGCCATAAACAGTTAATTAAGCTTTTATTGGTTACTCTCTTTTTTGCGCCCTGACATTTCACGTTTTATTTGTCAAACAGGAGGCCAAAAAAGTGACGACCATAAACGGTCAACGGTCAGTCGCCAAGCCGCTCGCTTATTTGCCTGGCGCCGCAAGGTAGGCTACGTTATTTGCACACCGACAGCGCCCAACCCACTCGTCAACATCTGTTCACTGTTCGCTCGGCCACTCAGCGGAGCGCACGCTTTTCACATTTTGGGCCGCCGTTTATTTATTCGCTCATTTCGTGTGCAAAAATATTTGGTGATAACGAGCCGTCGGCCCACAGCGGCTTGTCATGCTTAAACCACATTTATTTGCTGGCTCCACGGCAACAATAAAAAAAGTTGTATATTATTTTATACAAGTACATTTCTGTAGGTTAGCCACCAGGGCAGCGACAAAAAACAACAAAAAATAAAAACGAAAATGCCAACAAAAGTTGGCGGCATCGGCATTTAATTTACATTGCAAAGTTTCTTTTCGTTTCGTTTTGCGAGAGTATCCAGATAATAAAACGCGGAGAACTGGAACCGAAACTGAAACTGAAACTGGAACTGGGTTAAGCAAAAGTGGATAACAAAATAACGGCTATGGCTGCGACAAACAAGCAGGCCAAGACAGAGGACAACGCAAAACATCGATAAGATAAAAAGCCTAAGATGGAAGAGAGAAAACCAAAAGTCAGATTGAGAACAGAGCAGCGAAAGTTGTGGAGGCCCTTAGTCAGAAGGTCATTTCAACGTGCCAAACATCGGTGCCTGATGTCCTAATAAATGGGGAATTGCAAAAATTAATTTATTATACATACAATTAATTAAAGTTAATATTGTTGGATGGATGGACTTCTTAAAAAGCATCAGTTTTGGTCTATAGTTAATTACCAAATCATTTAATTTGCTATTGACGGCTATTAGTAATTTTAACACAAATTATATTATTTAAAATAATGCATTTTCCGGTTTTAAGCTTATATACAATATACCCGATAGAGTGTTCCAGTCTCTTTAAATAAATTACGATTCTCGAGTTCCATCCTTGAGCCTACTTTTGCAAGTTTTTGCTTGGACCAAAAGTGTCAAAACAACTTGGAGCCTCCGTTGCAGCTATTCTGGGTTGACAGTGGGTCCCCAAGTCGAGGCTCGCAAGAAAGTGTAAGTTGTTGATTTCCTAAGTAAGTTGGGGAGTTCGCAGAATTGGCTGGCAGCCAGGCAGTATTCGGGATAAGGCGAAACTTGAATGCACTTCATAAAAACCTGCAATTGCAATTGAAAGGCAAGCTGACGCCTACGAAAACTTGTCGCATAAATTGCAGAAGGCGGATTGGAAAACAAATAAACTGCGACAATTTCCAGTGTCCAGTGATCATAATTAATGATACGTGTGCTTTAACGCAAGACGGCAAACCTTTACTAGACCTTTGATTTTTGTTTTCTTCCGAGAGCACAATAAATCTCAATATAACTCAAGTGGACGTTACACTCTAAACTTTGACATTTGATGGAAAGATTTGCCTGTTGCCCCACTCACACACATAAACACACGCACACACATACATAAGCACATACCCACAAAAAAGTCTGCAGCCATCATTTGTCATGCTGCACGTAAGCTCAATAATTTTTTTTATTTTAGTTTAAAAATGAGGCGGCTGCATAAAAGAACTGAAGGTCCGAGCGAAAGGCTTGGCCAACGCCCAGTGTCTCGTTGTATTTACTTATATGTATATATATATATATGTATTTTCGCAGACCTAAATTGATTACTCAGAATATTTCGAGCAACTGCTTTGGGTTGATTTCCCCTCCTCTTGGCTTCTTTTTAGTTGCCATTCTCCTTTTTTCTGCTCTAGGCTCATTGTGTGGCGGCCTTTGGGGTTTCTTTTTTATTTTTCCTATTTTTTTTTGTATATTTTGGGATTTCGCTTAATTGAAACCTTAAATGTTTTTACATAGCATTCGCCTTTTAGCATGAAGGAAAACACAACACACGCATTATTAGCGAAATGGAGGATGGCTGCCAACGAAAAATGTTGCATGTTTCTTTGCGCTCCTTAAACAGCTTCCACACACGTTCATATTGCAGACACACATACACACACTAGCACACACATGTGATCAATCACATTGGCTTGAACTAGTTTACCAACAAATAATTCTCTGGCAGCTGCTACAGTATTACCTGTTGTCAAATAAATTTTGGTTTGTGAGCTCTTTTTATTAGGAATATTATAATTTTTTTGAAAATAATGTTGAAAACATTTTTAGTAATTAATTTTAAATATATACTTTTAGCATAGACTGCAACAGTCCGGTTTGGTTTAATAGAGGCATTTCTGCCGTCAACTAGGAAGTTTCACTGAAAAAATACACAAAAAAATATACAATTCGGAGTTTGTCAGATTGCACCACAAACGCGTTGTAAAATATAAATATATGACCGCGAGTGTAACTTTTAATTTGTATATATTCTTATATAACAAATATAGAGATAATTTTGTATAAACTCAGGAGCGAAGCTGATTTGGCTTTATTTTATAAATATGATGGTGGTAAAAATGTTCGGATTTCTGCTAATTAAAAATATTCCTTTTATTATTATATACTTTTAAATTTGTATTTATGATAATTATATTTTATTTATAATGGGCTGATCACACTACGATTTGGATTCTTAGCTGGTCATTTAAAAAGAGGTAATTACTGGATACCTTATGTAACTTGCGAAATATAATGTTATAGTCGACATCAGTAGCTAATTGTTGCGTTTTACGCTGGGTTCTAAATTGCAGACAAATTTGTATTTCGTTTAATGAGATGCGTTTTCTTCGTGGGAGGAGCTAAACTCTTTGAGCGAAGATAATTAAAATGCGAAAAGCAGCCAATTTGCACACACACACACACACACACACACACACACACACACACACACACGCACACACACTCGCACTCACACAGATAAGCGCATATATTATAAAAATGATGCTTGACATTTGTTAGCGCATTAAAGCCATAATTTCACATTAAACACAGGCGTGACCGAGTCCCAAGGAACCCGGTCCGAGAGGCCATGTGCCTTGGGCGCCAATTGGACGCACGCGTTGGCGGTGATTATGTTGTTGTCTTTGCTGCAGCTGCGGCATCGGCATCGACAGCGACCGCAAACATTAATAAGCCAATTGATGTTTTGTTAACCCACCAAAAACGAGTGGAGCCGGCGCGAAGGCAGTTCGTCATATTGCGGCTCTCCCTGGACGCACACATGCGTGTCCCAGCGGGCGGCGGCGGGTGCCGGCGTGTCCTGGCAGATCCTGGCGTGTCTCGGCACTTCTCAGCGTGTGCTGGCGCGCATTTATCCCGGCAGGCGCTGGGGCTAATTGCAATTTATGTACGCAATAAAACATTTGCCAAACTGGCGGCCCATTCGGTTGGCTGTCAAGGACGCCAAAGGTTGCCATTCGTTACGGCTTTTGGTTATAAATTTATGAAAAAAATTGCCATTGACTTGCGAGTGGAGGCTGGCGACTGGCCGGGCAGCCGGGCAGCCGGGCAGTCCTGCGGCTTTATTAATAAAGCGCCATCACTGCCTGCCCCCAGAGTCTCGACTCAATTGAACCCCATTCGTGCCCTGTAAATAATCACAAAAATTGATGTGCAGTTCGTTTGCTTGTCGTTCCACTGATTGAGTTAACTGAAATTTAATTTGGCCAGCTCTGCAAGACCCCATCGCAATCAGCTCTGCAGCACATTACAATTTTACAGCGCGCCATCAATATATGCATGTGGCCAATGAGCGCCAGAAACACGGTAACACACATTCGAGTAATTCAAAATTTAAGTGCCGCAGTCGTTACGCCTGAAGCGCCAAAAGTAAGCTGGCTAACAATTTGGAAATAATTTGGCCTACCAGAAACAGGTGAGCGCAATCAACTGAACGAGAATGCGGCGCATGTGCAATACCCTTTCCGAGCGCCGTATCTAAAAGCTATAGAGATATTGAGTTGAATATTTCTAAAAAAAAATATTGTACTATTTTTGTTTTAGCAGTAAGCTATGTCAAACTTGTTCACCTTATTTTAATTTATTTATGAACATTTTTCTTATCTTTTGTTGATAAATTTTGTTTAAAACACTAACAAAAATTTTTTTTTTTTCGTTTATTGTTAAATTGCCAACTACATATATTAAAAATTAAATAATAATAAATAAAAAATAATAGAAACTGCTTAAAATATTATAAAGTAAAGTATGGGTAGAATTAATTATTTTTCTTTTTGAAAATCAGATAAATGGTGTATTTAAATGTTATTAATAATTACAAAATACAACTAGTACGTTTGGTTAGCCCATGTAACCTGTGCAAAAACTCTGAAAATTGCCAAAAATTTCAGCTGCAGCAGCTTAAGAGGCATTTCACGACAGACTGGTGGACAGCGAGGCGGACAGTGAGATTTCGAGATCGCGTTTTGCTATTGCTGCTGACGCTGATGCTGTTGCTGTAATTGAAGTGATTGCCGTGCACAATTCCCGTTAAAAGCTTTCACTTGCCAATTGCCGATGAAAACAAATGCGCAGTCTATGGCTTTGACCGACCCCCATCCCAACACTACCCCTGAGCATTCCAAAGTCCGTTGGCTGATGATTCTCTCGTTCCTTTTTTTTTTTAGCAGATGCGCTACAATTTGTGTTTTTTGTTTCTTTTTATTTGTTGTTGTTTCTTTGGTACGCTAAGTAACTTGGCCAAAAGCAATGCAAGGTAAAGGACGTAAGAGAGTTGGAGAGCAGGCACATAGAGTGTGTGAGAAAAAGCACTCAACTGTGCTGAGTGTGTGTGTGCGTGTGTGTGTGTGTGTGTGCGTGTGTGTGTGTGTGTGTGCGTGGCTGTCAAGGCTGAGCTAATTGAAAACTACTTGCCAACACACGGCTTTGGCCAGCAACTACAAACTGGCAGCAACAAAGCAGCTAAGAAAGCCACACATTACTCATACGCAGCGTACACTGCAGGCATAAGCAAAGGGATTTCTTGTGTGTTGTTGCTCTTGTTATAGATGCTGCTGTTGTTGTTGTTGTTGTTGTTATTGTTGCTGTTGTTGTCGCTTCAATTGTGGCTAGTCGCTTGCTTGTTGCCACTTTGCCCTGTTTTTCGCTCTTCTGTTCTATTCTGCTCTTGTGGCCAGGCCAGAGACACGTCCAACCATTTTGCTTTTTTCGCCATTAATGCCATCGCAGGGCTCAGTGTGTTTGTATGAATACATTTTGTTTTAAGCTGTCGCACAGTTGTTGCCCTGTGTACGTGATAGCGCAAAACTATGTGCAGTGTCGGTCTGAGTGGCGGATGGTGGGTGGTTGGTGGTGGAGGGGCTTCTGGGGGCTGGGGAGGCGTTGGGACGACCACAAATGCATATCTGGGCAGGCAATGCGCTTTGACTCGCTGCCAGACGAGTGCAACTTAATGCTTCCGGCTTATTATGCTCGTTCTCGAACTGAACAGAGTATATTGGATTTGTGCAAAGTCAGGCCTGCTGTCCGTATGAACTCAATTATTTTCGCTGCTTTTGAAGCTACAGACTTGAAACTTAAAATATATTTTCGTGTTTACCCGAGTCATGTAAAGTGTTGAGGTTTTTTGGCTACGCCTATTGGGAGCGTGGCACATCGATAAAATCTATATATCATATATTATCAAAATAACAAAATTAATTAAGACCGCTTTCGACTGTTGGAAGCTGCTTGCATACAGCAAACGAGTATGGCACAGTCGGTTACACCCAACTGCAATGTTCAAACTCGTTTTCAGTGGCACGTTGAACTCCGCGTAGAGAGCTCTGTGCCGATCACTGCGCTAATATGGACTAGCGAAGGGCAAAAGGCAGCACCTTTAAGTGGTCACTTCATCAGTGAAGAGGCAGCAGCACTTGCAACACTTTGCAGCATTTGAATTATTTCCGCTTTGCGCTCGTTGCGAGCATTGAAATCTTGTGCGCTTAAATGCATGCAACACTCGCTGCGCACTTTTTCGCTTTCCGGCTTGCAGTATGCAGCCATGATTTAGAATTAATAAAGGGCGCCCTTTTATTTCTATTCTATGTGCATCTTTCCTTCGCATTTGTGTACGCTATCAGGTGTGTGTGTGTGCGTGTGCGTGTTTGGCAAGCTGCAAGTTGTGTCGCCTCGCCTGCAGTTGACTCCTTTTGGTTGTTGTTTCCCCTGGCTGCCACCTGGCATTGTTTCAGCGTGCACACATAGATGTGTTGCATACATTTCAGCGCTAGATTTATGCGGCAACCAACTTGGGCATATGCATTACGTTGGCGCTCCTGCTTTCGCCTTTACTTTTATGCAAAATGCAGTTAAGTTTGTGTGTGTGTGTGTGTGTGTGTGTGAGCGAAAAGCTCTGCTGCTGCCTGTTGTTGTTTTTATACAGTATTTGTGTCAAGTACACGACGCAGATTAAAGGGCATAAAGCTGGAAGATTGCATATAGCACACACACACACAGAGACAGGATGGGTGTGAGCGAGATCGAGAATAGAGCAGGAGGACAAGATAAATGGGCAAGCAACGTTGCGCAAATCGAAAGGAATTGCAATTTAATGGCATAACCTGTGCCAGTGTTGCCAATCTCGGCGAGTCTCTCTCTGTGCCGCTGCGCACCCACCTGATTGGAGTCCGTAATTGGGTTATGCTCCATACACGCGCACATACATATGTTATTCAATATCATTTTATCAATGCTGTGTCATTTGATAGCGCTTAAAAGCCATTAAATGCCCCTCATTGCTAGGCATTCGTATTCGAATTCGTATTCGGATTCGGATTCGTATAATTCATCTCTCTTTGATTTATGAAAGTTCGTTAGGATGTCCTCTGCATGCTGCTCGTATCAAAAGACACAATGCGAAAACAGCATTTAATTATGCGAGCATGTCTATTAAAGTAGTGCAAGGCATGTTCACTATTTTGAATACACTGAACCCATGTATAATGGGTAAAAGATAGGATAGTGGTATAAAGTATGCACCTAATTGAAAGTAAAATATATATTTTTTTTTCTTAGATTTTAAGCTAGAGGTGCTACATTTTACAGACAGATTACCTCCACTCTCGTTCCCACAAAAACATTAATTGACATTATCCCAATTAAATTGTTTTAAATTGTTTAAATTAAAAAAAAAAACAATTTCTTAGTTTATTACATTTTAATGCTTTCTTTTATACCATATTCACTATATCATTTACCACGTACTATGTACCATGCACCAATTACCATGTACCATACCTTGTACCATACCATGCATTATGTTCCATACCTTGTACCATACCATGTACCATACCTTGTACCATACCATGTACCCCACCATGTACCCTACCATGTACCATACCATGTACCATACCTTGTACCATACCATGTACCCCACCATGTACCCTACCATGTACCATACCATGTACCATATCATGTACCATACCATGTACCATACCATGTAGCCCACCATGTTCCATACCATGCACCATGGTGCCATATGCATTCCCCGATTTGACATCAAATATTTTATGGGAATTTCAATAGCGCATATTTGCATCACATTACGCATTACGTTATATCCTTTTACGCATTACGTGACGATTTGCCTAGCACAGCTGCTAAGTAAAGCTGTCTTTGCCAATCAAGAACGCCAAATGGGGCAGCTGCGTGAAACCCGAAGAAAGCTGGGCAAAATAAACGCCAGGCTGCAATTTTACAGTAAATTGCATCGAGGTGTAAAGTCAAGCTGTTGGTCTACTGGTTGCTGTTGGTGTTGTTGCTGCAGTCACAGTTGCAGCTGGGAGAAAAGGGCTCCGAGTCAGCGGTCGGTCGCACGATGGGGCAGCGCGTTGCAACTTGACTTGCACATTGCTGCATGCAACGAGGCGTTTCCTTTGAGCGCAGCACGCGCGGAATGCGGGGCAGGCAGTGCCGAGCTGCAGCTGTAACCCTTTTAGGCAGGGTCGTGTGTGTGTGGGTGTTTGAGTAATGGGGTGCAGGTAAAATTCTTTATGTGAGATATATGTGCATGTGTGCCTGAGTAGACGTGTATGTGAACTGTGAGCCAGAGAAAGGCCAGATAAAAGTGAAGTTCAGCTCAAGTATTTTCCATGCGACCAAAACTAATGTTACCAACTCTTCGCGTTCGTTGTCCCTCTCTTGCGCCCACCCTATCTCTTTCTCTCTCCTTGTCGTTGTGGTGCCACAGAATATGCCATTTATCACAGCGACTTTAGTGGCACAAGCGAATCGCATTCAGAGTCGTCGCGGCCGCAATCGCCTTCCTGGCTTTGTCTCTGCGCCAGGGACACAGTTCATAATTAAATTCAAATACTTGTACAATTTTCGCACGCTTAGGACATGAAATTTATGAATGAGTACTAGAATATAAAGAAACCTGTTTCACTCACACTCCTCTCCCTCTCTTCCTCCCTGCCCTCTCCTGCTGCTGCTGCTCTCTTTGTCTGTTTCCGGGCACTCGGCCACCTGCTGTCTGCGCGTCCCACTCGCAGCAGGCGTTTAAAATTAATAATGTTGAGCGTGCTCCTTGCGTTATCGCAAAGCTCAAAATTTCTATGCATGGGCTCCGCGGCTTGCCTGGCCGAGTTGTCATGACGGCATTCGAGTCAACTGGCAGAGGAAGAAGCAGAGAGTAGAGCGCAGTCTGTGGTGGGTATTTGTTTGCTTGATTAGTTGCCTGTCAGCAAAAGCATATTTAAACTGACACACGCTTCATAATGGGACTTTACGTAATATTTCGTCTGTGCTCCTCCAATCTTACTTAGTTGCTTTGCAAAATCTAAAATGGCATGTACATTTGAAATAGAAGCTTTAATGGTATTGCATATAAAAGCAACAAGAGTAGGATTATTTTACAATCAAGAATAGACCTAAAGAACCCGAATCGAACAAGCAAATAAATTAATTATAGTCACAACAAGACCAAATGATTATATGATATCCCAAAAGCTTCAATTGATTCTATCTTTGCTTAATGGGTCTAAAATTGCGAAATGCATTTTAAAGCAGTTTGGTTAAATCAAAGGCATACATTGATGGCTTTTTCGATTGTCGATAACAGCCTTTCGATGCGCTTCTCACAACGGGCGCTGAGAGGCAGGCGCTCGTTAACTTTTCCACAGATTTTCAATGCATTTTTTTTGTCACCTTTCACGCACATTTGACACAAGTCACGCGTAGTTTTTAATTAAAAAACTTGTACGTGCAATTATTTCTTTTGCACACTCACACACTCTCACTCACACGCACACATCGACATTTTCCATTGAACTGCAATACAATTTTTTTTATTGCACATATTTCAGCTGCAACCTGAGCAAAAGTTTTCTGTTGCAGAACGTTTATGTTTTCTTTTTAACAATTTCTTTTAATTTATTTTATAAGCGAATAAGTTACAATATTGCGTATACGCAAGGCTGGCTTTGGCGCCTTGAATGTCAGCACAATGTCACAAATGCCTCTGCTGTTGCTAATGTTGTTGCTGTTATTGTTGTTGTTGTTTCCTTCTTATTAATGTTGTCGCTAGCGAAAATTGGCTGTAAGTGAAGAGTGCACAAACAACTTTTGCAAACAGCAAAACACTCGAAACAACTCGAGAGAATGACAACAGCAAAAGAATGAGGCAAAAGGCAAATTCTACTTTATTGCAGTTGCTCCGATTTTCATACCCTATGCCAATTGTCCAAAGGATTTACTTGTGCGAGGACAAACTCAATAAGCAGTTTCAACTATTCAATATTGACGTAATACATTTATAGCCATATCTGATTTGAAGTTTCTTGTGCAATTTGACTATTTGCTTTTGCTCTGTGGGTCAAGTGTATTTCATAGTTTGGATGCCAATGTGAACGGATATTGCGTGATCTTCTTTTCTAGGGTCTCTTGTTGTCAACCATTTGAAACTTGAGCATTTTTTGGAATCAATTTTCCTGTTTCGCTTTGCATGTCGAATGCGGAATGACAAACGAACGCTGTGAATCGACTGAAACTGAATCATCTGATTCACTGATTAAACACGGCTGCGGACCAGGGGATCTGGCTTTAACCCTTTGGTGGCAACAACACAGCGTCAAGCTGTTGAAGCATGAAATTTTCCACGGCTAATGAAGTGTAAAGGTTTATCGTTTGAGCAAAACGCAGGCCAACCATGTTGTTGTTGTTGTTGTAGTTACCCCAAGTTAGGGTCTTGTTGTTATCGCTGCCAGCTCCTGATGTGCTTCATGCCTTTTTTCTGAGCTCTGTTTTATTATTATTGTTTTGAGCTGCGTATTATTTAGCTTTTGCTTTCATTTCATGCCATATTTCAGTGGCCTATATGATGTTGGGCTTTGTTACGCTTCCACAGTTTATTATTATATGTTTCCCTTTTTGCTCTCCTTTTTGCTGCTTGCTAATTTTAGACTCCATTGATTTTCATGATTTATCGAAATATTCGATTCGACCGAATTGAATGTGGTATTTAAATTTTGAATTTTGAATAAACGCTTTGATTTTAAACATCTTAGGTGTTTTTATCTAAAAGCTGTGCTTTAATTATTATTAATTAACTTGGCATCTATTAGCTATTAGTTGTTTTTTTGTGTATGAACGGAAAGATTGCCAACTGTGTACAGGGTATTTTCTAGATGGTGTATTTTAAGCCAAAACAAAATACGTTTGTTTCAAATTGATAAGTTTATTAATTTTCCATTCTTTTTTTTGCTTCGCTTTAGTTTTGTACGCAAAGTGTGAAAAAATAGAATAATGACAAATTCGATATACTCGCTTGTCTTTGTTTTTCATGCTCGCTCTGTTTGTAAACATGTTGTTCATTGTGTAAGTTTTAATACAATGCATAATTTGCATTTTGCATGAGTTTATTGCAAACAATTGAAATTGCCCAAAGTTTTTCCACATGTTTCATTGAATTTCTCTATTATTTTTTTCTTTTATGACTATAAAAACAAAGGCATGACAAGCATTGCATATAAATTAATTTATTGTTTAAAGTTATTTAAATGCATAAGCTAATGCAAGCAAGCGTATTGTTAAAAGACATCGTGCAAATGAGTTATCTCGATTGCAGGCAGCGTTTTTCCTATATGAGAATTTGTTTTATGTACTCTGTACCTATTCAAAGTGGGTGCAAAAAAAGCATGTTAAAGCTGTGCCAAAAAAGATACTCCTAAGTTGAGTATATTTATTTATTAACATTTAAAATACCTAAAATAAAAATTGCATTTTAATAAAAAAAATTTTAATTTTTGTCTTGCTCAGAATTTAATGAATATTGCACTCAAATTTAATTAAACAATTTTTAAATAACGGGAATTTCCATTTGCGTCAAAAACTTGATATATCGGAATTATTTTGTAACTTATAACAGTTAAATATGAAATTAAATAAATATGGTCAATTGTAATATACACATTGAGTGTGTATTTATTTATGGATTTATGCGCATAATCATAGCACGGCATTGCCACGCTGGGTATAGGATATTCCCTGGTTTGTCACATACCTCGAGTGCCCACTTATTTATTTTATAAGCTTCCTTTAAATATAGACAAGCGAGAATTACATGTGAGCATATGAATT
The DNA here is from genome assembly GCA_035041545.1 of Drosophila colorata. Taxonomy (NCBI): domain Eukaryota; kingdom Metazoa; phylum Arthropoda; class Insecta; order Diptera; family Drosophilidae; genus Drosophila; species Drosophila colorata. The sequence goes on along the minus strand of JAWNLD010000127.1, from coordinate 3,583,046 downwards.
TTAATAAAAATTATTTTTTGTGCAGTTCCGCACCTTAAGCTATATAATTTTTATATTCTTTCGCGAAGTGAAAAGAGTATATTGGGTTTGTGAATTGTCTGCCTTGCTGACAGTCCTAATGCAATTTTTCTTGTCGGTTTTTGAGCTAGAGTCTTTAATTTTGGAATATATACTCGTTTATACCCATATCAGGTAAAGATTTGGGTATACAAATTTTTGGGGTAATTGGCGAAAATCTATATTTGCCACAATTTTAGAGCTAGAGACCTCACCCCCAGAAATTACAAAACTCGACTTTTTTTTTTAAATAACAAGTACAATAACAATAACAAGTCGGTTATACCCGACTGCAACATTCTGAACTTTTTTTTTTCTGTTAGTCATTCTCGTGTAATTTGCTTAGCCCAAGGTTCAGTCAGACAACTTGGCGAGCCCTACAATGTCTGATTGAATTCCAAGCGATTGCACCTCTACTTGGGTTTCCTGTGCGCCTGTTTGTGTTCCGTCGTCCCAGCTGCACCTACGTCCATGTCCATGTTCTATGCTGCATGCTCCATGCTCGTACGCTCGTTGCACAATTGTCTGTCTGTCTGCCCCGCGGGGCAATGCCAGCCATCAGTGGAAGTTGGAGCATTGAAAAATGCTGCAACTAGGAAATCAAAATGTGCATATGAAAGTAATTTCCACACTTAATAGGATACGGAAACTCTGGCGATACGTTTTACGATATCCTTTTGCCGACTACGTATGATGCCATGCAAGTTTATACATTATGCAGAAGAGCGAGAAAGAAAGACAGAGACAGCGAGAGAGGGAGAGGGAGACAGAGAGACAAATAGAGAGAGAGAGAGAGAGAGAGAGAGACTGATGGAGAGCATGAGCTGTTCGTCATTCAATACATGGAATGCCTGATACGTTGCCTCGCAACGCCCATCCACGTTGACTGTTTCCGCCGGAGGTTCCGTTCGGCATACGTTAGCAGTAGTTACTGATACGGCCGGGGGCGTGGCACTGGCTAGCAACTGGGTAAAAGTGCTTCATATGTCCGCTGTCAAATTTGAAAATTATTCAACTATCTCGACTTGCAAGTAGAGCATGAAATGCCACAAAAACGAGACGCATCCACGTTATTTGCAGGTGTAGGAAACAGATAGTTGCTTTTAGCCACGGGCTGCAGACACAGATGGCTTGAGCTGGCTCAAACGAAACGTGGCACAAACTTATTGTGGCAAGCGGACAATTTCAGCTGGCAATTGAAACATTCCAAATGTAGCGCCGCCTCACCTCAATCCCAGTCAATCGACTGCAGCGGATTCCTCGCTTCGCTGCCAGTGCTGTTGAACGCTGTTGCTGCTGTTGCTGCTGCTGCTGCTGCACGCGCGTCATTGATTTGCCCCACGCCCCCTTCGCTGGGCACCTGCGCGTGACATAACTTTCCCCCACCGCAGCCAGCCCCATAAAACACGGCGCGAGGCAGCGTGCGAGCTGCGATGCTGGCAATTTTGTTAGAGCTCGTGCAATTTTACTTGGTATTGTCATGTAGCTGACGATAAAAAAGCATAAAGGAAGCTGTTTCGAAGGTTTCGAACGTTTTGATTGACCATTGAAATTGCACGTCAGGCAGCGTTGCAGGCAGCGCTGGCCACGCGGCGTATGAGTAATGTTCTCGACGTGCTGAGTTGACACATACACGTGTAGAAAACCAGCCGGTGTATGAGTGTGTGTGTGTGTGTGTGTAAGCGCCAGTTCCTGGATTATTAAAATTATATTCTATTTCAAAATCGATTTTCAGTAAATCTAGTGGAATATTCAGAGAGGTTCAGCTCTCTCCCACCCCTTTCCATCAGTTTTGTGAGACCGTAGTCATTTGGTGGCACTAATCTGTTTGCACTGGCAACCGCATATATCACAACAAGTTAAAATGCTGCATTCGGGTGTAACCGACAGCGGAATACTCGCTCACTGGGTAATAACAGCCAAAACATGTACCCTAGCATTATTTAAGCACATCACATAATGAGCAAAATGCTATCACACATGACAATCGGTAAAGTTTTGACAAAGTTATGAGTATTTGAAACATTGGAACTATGAATCCGAGAGCAATAAGCTTTACATGTTAAAACTGTTGTCAATGTTGACATGATATTTGAGGAAATATTTGACCCCTTCCGAATCACATTATTATACTAATTGTGACAACTACAATCGATTAAAAATATAATCTTGCAATTCTAAATATTAAGAAAAAAATTTTCGATAATAAGTAAGAGGGGAGTATATAATTTTTAGATTTTTTTCTTATCAATAATGCATAATTTTTAAATGCAGAATCAATCTAGACGACAAATGATGATTAAAATGCCATCAGATATGAACATCGGTGAAGTTTTGACAAAGTTATGGGAGCTTCAGCTCTTGGAGCCAATATCAATAAAAATCGGAACTCTTTATCTGACACAGCTTATTGCGCTCTTATCAAGCAGCAGCAAAAGGCAATCAACTTTCGGTGTGGAAATTGTAACAGCAAAGGCGTCAAGATCAAAATAAAACAGATGAAGCCGGCGCTGCAGTGATAGCAAAAACAACAATAGTCAAACTGGGAACCCTCTCAGTAATTCGGACGGGCGCATGAAAAATTAAGCTGGCTTTAAGCGTGCCCCAGAGAGTGTAGCCCAGCATAGTGTGCAGTTATGTGCTTATATAATCGCACTTGCTGCAGACAATAGTGTGTGCAGATTTACATACAGTCACGCCCCGCCCCGCCCCGGCGGCCCTTCAGGCGAGTGCACGTGTGTTTACTTGATGTAATAAGCAGGAGACTTTGGGACTTGTTCTCCGACAGCAGCAGCAACAGCTACAACTCAAAGTGGGAAACAAACAATCAGGCAGTGCGCTGAAAAGTATGCTACGCCAAATCAGACCCCAGAGTACAAGACGCAAGCAAATTACATTCGAAGCGTGGTAATGTGGCAATGTGGCAGCTGAGGCAACTGCCATTCGCATGCTCGAGCTTGAGCCGCACTTAAAGCGCATATCTGAGAATCTACGATATAATAACACAAGTAAATAGATGTTGCATAAACTACTTTTTCCAAGGGCTGCATCTGCATCTGCATCTGCATCTGCGTCGCCGAATAAATATTTATGCAACGCACATGGACCAACAGACGCGCTGAATGACAAACAAACAAACAAACAGCAAACAGAAACTGCGATAGATGTAGTTAAATAGCTCAAGTTTTGTGTAGCACCCTCGACAACGCACCCAGCGTTCCACACCAAGTGTTGACGTTGCAAAGTTAATGAGTTGCCCCGGCAAAGGAAATGCACCGAACGCGGGGCAGGCTATTGAAGGCCAAGATGAAACGCTACTATTGCTAGGTGCTTGGATGACATGTGTAAGTGCGGACTCAAATGCTAATATAGCTCTGAAAGGTTTCCTGATTATTTTATTATAACCTAAGTTGTTTATCTTAAATAATGTTTGTGTTTAATTGACAGTGGGTGCTGTTTAACTTCGGCTGATTGAAAAATTAATTCGTTGCCGATTATGGGTTTAAATTTAACTGTATATTATAAATACTTAATGGTATTTTAACAATCTTCTTCTGCAATAACACAAGGCTGTTTCCATATTAAAGCCGGTTTTATAGTTTTTATTTCTTACAGAGAATAAATAAAATTATTTAAATCAAAAGTCTATGTTAACTTTAACTTTTTAAATTGCTTTGCATATTTTAGTAATTTCAAAATATTTTTCTAACATTAAAATTTTAATTAACTCATTGAAATGTTGGATATGCATTTAAAATTGCATAGAATGAGCTAAATATAAGTATGTTGTTCATAATGCGTATACGTAATTTTTGGTTGGACAATGTTTGGTTCTCTGTAAAATGTGCACCTTCATTTTCCCAGGAATTGTTATTTATTGTTGTTGATGCAGCGAAGCGTAGGTTTTACCTTTTCCCAGATAAGAGCTGAGCAAAATACCAAACATTTTGTATACGCCCTGTGGTATGCCATTGTTCATATGTACACAACCGTCTTAACCATCTGTCTTTCTGTCGAATGTCTGCTCTTCTCTGTGTGCAATGCTGCCAGGCAGCCAGCTCGCCCATTGTTTTGTTTATTTAAAGTCACTTGCAAAGCAGCAATTAAATACACTTGAAATAATCGTTAACAGTCTGTCATTTATTACACACAGCACAGAGACACTCAGGCAGACGATGGCAAATGTTGCCATCAATTCAAGCTTGGCTAACCCAAAGACAATATTAAACACTAAACCTCTTACCTGTGGCAAGCTGTTTCTAATTTAATCACTTATTTGTCTTCGATTCTGTTTCAGTTTCCAGCGGAGAGCAGGGGATCTTTTCGGCTTGTTGTTGAACCAGGGGCAATTGCCTGCTTTCCATATTAATTAGTTTCGTTTGACAGCGAATTGTATTTAATTATATCGACCTGCTTTATAATTCTTTCAGCTTATGCAAATTTCACTTGCCTTTGTTTTCAAGGTGCTAAAAATATGCATATGATCCCGAGTAGTGACACAAGAATAACATGAACATAATTCCCATCGGATTAAGTTGATTCCTATGCATCTACGTCAGTCAACATACGTGGCTGGATGTCAGTCAAGTATTTCCAGTGAAATTACATAAATATTGCTGGCAATCTGTTAAATTACATCTTGGCAAACTTTGCGAACAAAAGCTTAAAAATAATTATCGCAATGTTCGGGTCGGATTGATGCGCAAATCGATTAGTTTTCCATTATTAATTCCAGCTTAAGAATCCGCCAATAAGTGAACAAATCAACCACAATCAACGCTCCCTGCAAATTACGCATATTACGTATACGCCCCGATAACAAGAACAACAGCATGAGCAGGAAATGAAACTGTGCAAGTGGATGCCAATGTATCTAATGCTCTTTGTACCACGTACTCATTGAAAAAGACGATGTAATGGTTTTGTGGCTTGAATTAAAATGTATTTTCATATACGAATTTAATTCTAATAGAAAACCAATCTAGAGTTCAGACCATGATGAAAACGGTAAACAGCATGGAAATCGGTTCAGATTTGTCAAAGTTATGGCACACGCAAAAATTGATTTTTAAGTATAAAGAAGTGCAGAAAGCCCAAATATTTTTATTATTTCGAATTGTTCATATATTAAATTGATTAAATTCCACACAAAATTGTATATAATAAAATTTGGTGCTTGAATATGCATTCGTCACTATATTGTTACCTCGTGTAGGCATTTTTCTTATTTTTATACGCAATATACGAACATACCAAGCTTTTTTTTTGTAATGTAAGCATTGTTTTAAAATATTTGCTATTTAGCTGCAAAGTTTATTTCTTCTCCTTTATGGTTTTTCTTTTCTTTCCTTGATGCATTTTAAAGATTCAATAGGTAACAATAAATAATAGAGTGATTAAATAAAGGCTCCTCCGTGCTTGTAAGTTTTTCTTTAAATATTTGAAATTAGCTTGCTTTGATTTGAAAAACAACATTTAATTACATGTAATCATTTAAATTAATTCGATAAAAAATGCAAACTTTTATTAAGTGAAACTTTGCAGAAATGGAAAAATAACTTTGTTGATTTTTTTTCGCACGGTTTATATTTGTTGTTAATTATTTAGACGGCTTAAATGAAGCGAAAAAGTAAAATCAAAAGGATTTAACGAAGATAGATGGGCTGTTAAAAAGATTAAATAAAAAATGTACACAGAAAGGGTGTTTCGTTCATCATTTTAAATTGTTAATATTGGCAATCTTTTGAAGATGGACTGAAGACTGTCAGACGGAGCAAACATGGCATTTCCCCGCTGCATTGAGCATGATTTGCAGTGAAAAGCCGCATGTGTGTGCCAAGACATCTCTTACGCATATTCCCGTCCTTGTTGCAAATGTTTTCTATATATATGAATGTCTGCGAATGCGCATCACGTTCAGCAAAATGGTAAAACTTATAGGTTGTTAAAAGCAAAAATAAAGACGATGTCTTTAGAAACAGCTTTTGGAACAGCGTCACCCGCGCTCACACACACAACTGCCCCCAGAAGGAAGAGCGAATTAGTTAGCACTGGTTGAAGCTGCAGGAACAACAACAACAACAATAAGTGCAGCAGGTGGAGCGACATCACCACCTCGAAAATGAATCTAGTCTGAGCGAAGAAGAAGCTCTGAGTAATGAATATTTAATACGCAGCGTTGCCCGAGTCCTGCTCCACTCATTTGCTGTAGCCACAAGGACTCTGGTTGCTGCTGCTACGCTTTGCATTACTTTGCGTTTCTTGTTGTTGTAAAAGTAAGGCACACGAAAATTGGTTTTAAATTGATTTACCATAAGCGCTTTTTTACAAAAGCCAACGACAAAGAACAAAGAGAGAAACGAGAAAGGGAAAGAGGAAGAGGAAGAAGCAGACAAACCGCATCCTAAAGTCTGTGCAGCTCTTGTAAGCTTCTCGCCCGTCATTATTCCCCATTAAGCTTCCATATAACTGTTAGCTCCTCACACACACACACACACACACACACACACACACACACACACACACACACCTTCTCTCTCTCTCCCACTCGTTTTCTGCTACACTGTCTCCCTGTCGCGCTCTCTAATCTGTATGCACATCAGCAAATTAGAACAAATCGCTTTGGCATTGCAGTTGATTTCACGCTCAAGCATTGCGCTGCCTCTTCAATTGGCGCGGTCTGGCAACGCCGCCAAGTATGCAACAATTTATATGCAGGCCTCCACATGTTTATTACAGCTGCGTGCGCTGCGCTCGCAGAACGTGTCGCTGCTTAATTGCAGTCACCAGGACAACGGTCGCCAGCAATTAGAAGACAACGACAGCGACGTCGACAACGAGAAACGGCAACGACAACAGCGCTGACAAAGGGAATGTTGTGTACAATAGACGGGAAAAATATCAGTCAACCACATGACATTTAGCTGCTGACAATGCGCGCACGTAGAACACACACTCACACACACACAGTCGCACACACCTTGCTGCCTGCCTCGCTCTTCTCTCTATCTCTGTCTCTTTGTGATTCAGCTTGTTCTTTTATTTCATTGCTCAAAATGGCTTTTACCGCATTGCCAACTATTTTTAATGTCATTCTAACTGCTGCCGCCTTTAAGCCACGCCTCCCCTGCCACTTGAAGCTGCACCAATTCTTTTTTCTCAGTTGCTTTTGTTGTTTTTGCTGCTGCTGCTGAGCGTTCGTCATTAAAACTTTAACAGTTTTATGGTGGCAATGGCATTCTGACATTTTAGCCTTAGCTTCCCTTTTCATGCCATTCAGTGTGTACGTGTGTGTGTGTGTGCGTGTGTGTGTGTGTGTTTCGGTGTCTGGTGCATACCCAAAAAGAACAACACGAAATTACCATAGAAAACACGACAGGCAACTCAAAATGAATTTTTAGTCTCTCAGCTTTCACTTGTTTTGTCTTTTTTTTTTTTTTGTTGTTGCTCGACTCTTTTAACGGAATGTGACAAATTAAAATACTAAAAACAATTTACAGAAAATACTAAATGCATGAGAGCCTGCAGAGTGTTAGTTGTCGTGTCCTTTTCATATGAGCACTTTTCATTACAGTTGTTTTCGAACAACTTCTTGGGTATTATTTGAACAGCTTTCGTGCTATTTCTAAATTTAGTTTATTACCGTTTTAATGTCGTTTGACGACACTTGTTTAAAAACATTTCTAATTCCAACTTATAATGGTCTTAACTGATCAAATTAGAAATGTTTTTAATATTTTAATAATTAAAAACTTTGCAGCTTTCGAAAACAGCTTATGGTTAGTTCAGGTTGTGAACATAGAACATTTTTTGTAATGAAGTGTTATCGATTTAAAATAAAATTTTTCAGTAAAAGCAGGTTCTAAGAACGCGTTTTCGTAAAATAATTTGTTGCACATTTTCTTTTTAATCATTTGTAAAACACTTAGTTCTTATAACTTTAAGCAACTTAAAACGTAATTCTTTAGAGTGATCAGCTATCTTAATAATATTTAATAACTAAGGAACAACCCTATTGCAATTAACACAGAAAACACACTATTTTAATATACATTTTATAAAATGTAACATTATGTTTGATTATGCCCCGGATCTTACATGTAATCAATTAATGGAGTTGCAGTCCAAGAAAATCGCAAGGAGCACAAGGAAGAAAACATGAAAGATTCAATGCATGCCACAAATTGTTTTTCATACCGTTGGGTCTCTTTTATGCCTGGAAAAACCGTCGTGTCAAAACCCGTCGTAAGAGCCCCTCGAAAAAGCGCCGGGTAAAAACCCCAAGTATGAAACCCGGGTAAAAACCCGGTGCAAACCGCTGAGTATGTTGAAATCGTATCAATTCACTGGCACTGGCACATTCACTATTGTTTTCCTTTTACCTTAAAAATGTAGATCTTGTTTTGGTGTTTGCTAAAACTGCTGTATATTCGATAATTTTAATCGGATTTAAATAAGAAAATTTTTACATTTACCCTTTAACATTTTAGAAATGTCCCATTTTCTCACAGCTATTCAGGCTAGCTAGGTACCGCAGTCTTCACGGAAATGCGGCTGCTTAAGAACCATTTTGTATAATTTTAATGCCCAATAGGACATTTTTTGTTACTAATTAATTATAAATGAGCGGCCTGCGTGCATTTTAATTTTTGGTTTGTAAACTGTTTTTTTTTTTAAATTTTTTTATAATCGAATTACTTTGTAACCACAGCATCGGCAGCAGAAGACAAGTGCTGCCAGAGATACCACCGACACCACTAAGCCGCTTACAGTTAACAGACGAAAGAAGTTTGGCTCAATGCCTTACCCAGTGTACGTGTGTGTGTGTGTGAGTGGGTGTGTGACATCTGCACTTGGTACCCAAGACGTATACGTAACATTTTGTTTCTTTTATACATACTTTTTATATGAGCTAAATGTGCCTGCTCAGAGGTGGAGCGGGTGGTGAACGGGGGTGCGGTGGGAGGGAGGGGTTTTGCAGAGGCATGTGAAGTGGTGGGGCTTTAGACCGAAATCCGCTTAATGCGCGCATAAAAAATGGCAACGGCGACGAATGTCGAATGCGAGGCAAAGTCCCAAACTTGATAAAATGTAAAATTATCGCACATTCATTGTTATTGTTTTTTCGCTTGGGTGTTTGAATTTTTTTTTATATTTTTCCTCAGTAGATGCTTGCGACGAGTGGCATCAGCGCCGGCTTTGGGTTAAGTAAGCCAACTCAAACACGCAGCTAAACACACGAAATCAAACTTGAAGAATTACGTTGATTTGCCTTAAAGTATACCACAAAAAACGACAGGACCACGCACCCAGAACCGAATATCAGGAACGCACAAGGGAACAGAAAACAAAAAACGAAAAAAAACCAAAAAAGTGCGTCGACGGAAATTTGGAAGCACACGCAATGCATGTCAAAGGAAAACACAGGGAATGGTGAGGAAATGGGACCTCTTTAATGCCTGCCAGTAACATTTTATTTTATTTCATTTTCGTTTTATTTTAATGTGCTGGGCGAAAAAAAAATGTCAACTAAGATTGGTCTAGCCCAGAATGCTTAAAGATACCCTGTAGCGAATTTTACCTTTTTCGTAAATGTATTTGAATGTTCTTAAATACGTTTGTATCGCTGGCAATGAAGAGAAGTTCTTTGTTGCAACAACTTCTGTGTATACTTCACAAAAGTTAGCTTTTTTTTCAACAAGAAAAGCATTTGGCTTACATTAGTCGGTATCAGTGATGATCTGATTTGCGGCTGTATCGAAATGATGTATATAAAAATAGGGATTATTGTATTATCTACCTATTCATAAATCATCAAAGGATGTTTAAATAGTCGAAAAGGTCTTATAACGAGTTTTGCAGGGTATAAAAACAAAACGTCGAAAGTCAAGCAAATTTGTTCGTTCATTTTTGTTTTTTTTTTTATGCTGCGTGTTGCGATTTTCATTGGCTGTCTTTCTTTATTTTGGCTTTGGTTTTGTGTTGGCTACACTAAATCACTTTAAAAATTAGCATAATCCGGTGAGTAAATAAAAATAAGTGGAGCTCTGGCGTGCCGCATTCAGCTCTGAATGGCCTGAAAGCTGGAAGTTCCTTTCTTGGTCAATCGAAATCGGAATCGCATAAGAAGTGAGCAAATTGCAGTCCTGCAGGAGAGGGAGGAACGTCTGAAAGCGTGGATGGTGTGATTGTGGGTGTATTTATATTGTAGACATCCCGCGGAATTGAGGGGAGACAGCGTTAGGATATAAGTTATTCTCGAAAGCTGCGCTAAAGCTTATGGGAAATACATATATGTATATATATATAATTTTGTATATAAGTGATATGAAAGAGTCCAGTTTGGTTTAAGTTGAGCACAATTTCAATCTGTCTATTTTTACATCGAAGACCCGGGCCTGTCAGGAATGTTGAGATTAATCGATTTTTTTATATTTTATTTTGCTTATATCTACTCCTTTTCGTTTGTCAATTGCAGATTCCACTTCTGTAGCCAACCTCGCGTATACTTGTTTTCGTGCTTTTCACGTCTTTTATGGCGCGGAAAACCCTTTTGCTGAATTTGTTATGCTTGAGTTATGCAAATCGCGCACAGAAGCGACAGTTGAAAGCGTATTGATCAATTAGGCAGAAGTTGTTTATGTATTCAAAGATTTGTGAGCACTAAGCAACAAGAAAGTTCTTTCTCAAAAAGAATGCCGTCATATGCGATCCTAACCATCTTTTATTGAGTTTTCAGTGTTTCATTATTTTTGTAATTTAAATATTAAACCAAATGCTGCAATCCCATATAGAATACCACAAAACTCAACAAAAAAGCATCATAAATATTTTTGTAGCCAGGTAGTTTGGGTGCCGGGTGCAGGTTGCAGGGTGTGGGAGGAGCAATCAACAAGATAGATGAAAGCACGTAGAAATCGAGCAGAGGCTGGGCTCGGTATTTACAGATAAAAACATAAATGTGCATAACGTGTGTTTTGCTGTCTGCTATGGGATTACATCCCAGAAAAGGGGGAGGACAGTCTTTTGAACTGCCTGCTGATTGATGATATGTGTTGCCGGAAAGCTATGCAAATAATGCAACAAACTAGAAACCAAAACTACGAAAGCTCCGTCAGAATGGTAAATGAAGACGAGCACAAAGCGAAAATACAGACTCACCATTGATAATATACATTCACATATCTAGAACAAGCACCAAAAGGGGGGTTGGGCAGTGAGGGCGTGCTGTGTGTCGAGTCTGACGAGCTTATGGGTCAAATGCACAAAACGACAAGAGCAACAATTGAAGCCATTTAACATTTGCTCCAATGTATGTGGATTTCTTTGGAAATATTATTAGAGAGCTGCTCGAAATGGTTTTGCATTTTGAATATGTACATTTGCTGTTAGTTTTAAAGAAAATTCAAGTGTGCAATTGTAAAGGTTAAACGACCAAGTGCAGTGAACATTTTTTTTTTCATGCCAAACAGAATTTCTAATTTTAAATACCAATGTTGAGGATATTACATATATATTTTATCAAATTAGTAAAAGTACATGAGGTAAATGTTAGACCAAATAGTTTGAATTTTTCAAAGAAAGTGGCTTCGAAAAGGTTGAAAATTTATTGGCAGAAACGAAAAACAGGATAAAAGAAAAAGGACGAAGTGATCTGCTGATAAATATGCATTTTTTTCAGACTCGATTTGCAACCTGAGTTTAAGTAAATCACTTGTATCCCGCACAAAGCCGGGCTTGGCCATCAATGAAGGATATCTCCTAGTCATGAACTCTCTTGTATCAAACACTTGTTAATACCGGTCTTGAACTCCTTCATTGCTGAAATTTGCAATTCACAAATGGCAACAAACCGAACCGGGCTCGGGTTCACTTGCTGGTGCTGGTTCCCGCGGCAAAAGTAACTAGTTTCCATTTTTTACTTGAATCTTTATTTAATTATAATGCAGATTTCATTTCAATTGCTTGCTGTTCGCTTTGCTCGCAATGGGCTTCACTCTCGCACGAACCCCGAACACACACAAAAGAAAACTCAATTAAAATTGAATAAATTTCCATGCTGTTGGGAATAATTACGAATTTCAATTTATTTGCCGCAGGATGCAAAAAGCAAAGGCAACACCCAACAAAAAAGGCAACAACAGGCTGCCACGAAGCCAACAATCGTAGTCAGCTTTTCAGCAAAGGAAACTTTTTGCCAAACCATCTGACTCAGGTTTTCTCTCCTTCAGCAACAGACAGTTGCCCCGAATAGCAACAACCAATAACAAACCAAATGCCTCAAAGACATTAAGACTCACCTACCGAGTTACAGACTCACCTAATGACCGACAGACTCACCTCTGTCTGAGTCCTGTTTATACGCAAACTTGTGCGCTGCGGCTTTATGAATGAATTATTTGCGAATTTTTAGTATAATAGTAAAATACCAGATAATAAATTCTATAAACTATTAAAAAGAAACAAAGATACGAAGAAACATAACATTTTTCTTTGAATAAATAAAATAAATTAATAATAGTCTATAAATATATCTTGTGCTAATAATAATTACGGAAAATGTATTTGTTCTTTAATTTTTATTTTTTAAACTTCCAGTTTGCGCTTTTTGCGAAGTTACGAATTTGTCGGCCAACAGGCGGAACTTGGAAGGAAACAGCTTAAATTTAGACCGGGAAAGCTGACTCGCACCTGCTAATTAACTATATTTTGCCAGGTACGTATGAAATTTAACTTCATGATATATTTTTCTATCCATTCGTGCTGCTTGCATCGCAAAAATTAAACCTAGAAAAGACCCTACGTAAAATACATAAATATTTACGTATAAAAATATACACATAAATTTTGCATATATATAATTACACACACATAAAGCACAAATTGAATAACATTTATTATTACTGCTCATGGCCATGTGCCAATATTTTTATAGCCTGGAACACCAATATACAGTTTGGCCTCGCTTGGAGGGACTGTCAGGCACTGCCATTTATCAATCTCGAATAGCGGGCCGTAAAAAAAACTGAAAAGTGCATTTATTTCAGTTTCGGTGTGTGCACAATTAAAAAATATGATTTTGGGCGAGAATCCTTTGGAGCTCCTTTTGGATGTGCATGATAAATGCATTGCACGGAGGCAAACAAGATAAACAAAATAACAAAATAAATGAAACAAACAAAACTTCAAATTGCGCCCGCAAGTGAAAGTCACAAAATTGTTGCTAAATTATAAACAAAATCCAAAGCTGCAGCGAGGCCAAAGGAATGCAAGCCAAAATGACAAATTGGAAAACATGGGAACCTAGTATAGAAAAACTATATGCAGAACTCCCCGAGCAGGCGCAAGCTGCACGAGGAACGGCGGAGGGAGAAGGAGGGCGCACATAAAAGTTTATCAACTAAGTAAAATAATGTCGGGCGTAAAGTTTGCAACCGCAGTGCCCGCAGACGCAGACGCAGACGCAACGGCCAGGATCGAGGGACAGCGGCATAACAATAAAAACCAAATGTTGCGACAATTCAGGTTTCTGCATGGGACCAGCTACGGCAACAGCAAAAGCAACAGCAATAGCAGAATAAGAACGATGATAAGGACGACGAGGGGATTGGGATGTGCTTGAGGTTGTGTGTGAGGAGCAGCTAAAAGGATGCCAACCGGGGCGCACGCTTTGCATAATGATGAATGAGGACGACGCGTCCTGATGTATATAGTGTTGTGTGATGTGTGTGTTGTGTGTTGCTGTGCTGTGTTGTGTTCGAGTCGCGTTCATCGCTTCCTTTTGCACTTTTCGCTGGCCGCCCGCTCTTTGGATACTCGCCTGCCCTGCTCTGGCCCCCACTCTCGTGTTGATTTGTTTATGCGCTTGCAGTTGGCGCAACGGTGGCAGAAAAAAAATGATAGCGCACTTTTGAGCGCTGCAACTTGACAGGCCAACGGCGTCGACCGGAGTCGCAATTGGAAACAAATTATGCTCAAAGCGCAGCACAACTGTCAAAGTGGCAGTGGGGTGTTCGGGGCACACGGTTGAGCACACCTCTGGGTCTCGACGTCGTCTCGTTGCTTAATGGGATGTCTCCATTACGTATGTATGTCGTGTGCATTGTGAGTCGGAGACAGGAGACATGAAGGGGCGAGGGAGAGCTAGAGGAGCGCACAGATATTCCTGAATAGTGCGAGTCAAGTTCATGGGTCAACTCGTACAGTTGGGAATAATTACGGGCTGATTCGCATGCACCGATTAACTGATTTGTGCACTTGGGCAATTAGAGTTTGTGAAGCGATCTTAGATAATTTATTGATATCACATTCTCATCGTGTTTAGTGTTGTTTACTATTGACTTCATCACGAACAACAAAGTATATAAATGTCAACAATGTAAATAATAATTACTCTTTGCCCTTTTTCTGAACGAATATTTAATTGCATCTATTTTATTTGCGAATTCGAATTCCATGCAAGTTTAGATGTAGTATTTGTAATTAAACATTGTTGGGTAAATATTTTATATTTTATATAAAAATAATAGAAATATTTCTTTTAATATAAAAAAATACAAAACAAATATTTTCACAGTTTTTGAAGCTATAGGCTTGGAATATATAATATATAATAATTCCAAGTACTAACATTTTTTGAATTTTTTTAAAAATATTTTTATTAAATAAATTCAAGTTTGTTGCTATTCAGATTTGCATAGAGATCAGATCCCTCATACTGCCTTGCTTGGTAATTGTTTGTTTCAAGACCCGCCAGTATACACTTTTCAACCCAAGTAGGCAAGTCTGTATACATGTATATTGCACATATATTGCTCATTTTTGCGAGTGTTGCTCTTAAAGTGCGCCGTTTGTCAGCTGTGCGATAAGAAAAAGAATTGCCATATATTTGCATCTAATTGGCAGGCAGCTAGCGGGGAAAAGTTTAGTTTTTCTTTTGCCATGCAAAACGCTGCCAGGCAGAAAAGAGCCAGCGTTTGCCGGGACTGGAGACCGGAGCCCAGAGCCCGGAGACCGGGCTCCCGGACCCTGTCCATTGCCGTCCATCGATGGCCATCGAGACGTCCTGCGCAGCTTTAACGACAAGTTGACGGCCACCCAGTTGCCGCCCGCATTTCTAGTTACTTCTGCTTTCGTGCAGCTAATATGCAAATTCCCTGCAGCTTTTACTTTAGCTCTGTTTTCGTTCGGTTTTTTTTTCCTTTTCGCCCGTCGCATCGCATCCTTTGCTTTTGTTTTGCTTCCGCTGCGCCATGTTTTCCACCCATGTCGTTCCTCTTTTTATTTCAGCTTATTATGCATTGCACATTTTACATTTCTGCTTAATGGCGAGCGGGGAAAGCAGCGAAGGGGGCTCGAAGGCAGCTAACCAAAAAACGTCCGCGCCGCACACCGCAAAAATCGTAATGAAATTTTTATTATACGACAAAGTAAAATATTTTTATCAGCATTTCTCGCTTGTTGCTTTTAAGTCACGCAAAAATTCTTTGGCCTGCTCGGGCTTGGGGCTGAGATTGGGGTCGGTGCTGGACTTGGAATGGTTGGCAATTGGCTGCTGGAAAATCTGGTAAGACTGTCAAGTCAATCAAAACATGGCAGAAACTTCATCATTCTGACTTTGACTTTGGAT
Source organism: Drosophila colorata (assembly GCA_035041545.1). NCBI lineage: Eukaryota > Metazoa > Arthropoda > Insecta > Diptera > Drosophilidae > Drosophila > Drosophila colorata. Next base: position 3,567,361 of record JAWNLD010000127.1, on the reverse strand, counting down.
CCTGGCTGCGGTCATAAGACCAACAGCTCTGTATTTATTTAAGTCAAATTCGGCTAAAACTAAACATAGCACTCACGAGCCGACCCCGTCAAGACCCCCTCAACTGTGCCACAAATTGCAACGCAAAGTTTTTCCACTGCACTTTGACTTTGGCTCCAGCTTTGGCTCTGGCTCTGGCTTCGGCCTCGGCTTGGCTTTGGCTTTGGCCGGGTGTCAACTTGCTCGGGCCGTGGTCAGGAAAGTTTTGCCGTGCCTTGAACAAATATTTGGACTGCGTAATTTGCTGACACTGTCTGCGGCCTTTTGTATAACGAGCACCCTGCACAGGCTATTCAAATTGCCGGGTCTACTTAATAGAAGTAATGCAAAACTGTCCGCTTCAAGGGATGATTGAATTTCGCTTTCCAAATTCTTGTCAAACTTTTTAACAACACATTAATTCGAAATTTAAAAGGCTGCAAAGAGCCAAAAAGAAAATAAGTTAAATTAATAGGACAACTGTTTTTATTGTTAAGAACTAAAAATATGGCCGGTTCACGTTTTGAACTTGATAATACAAAATATCCTTTAATTAATAATAATTTACTTTGATTCAAACTTCGAAATTCAAAATTCAACCGTTCAACGTATTTTAAGGTTTTAAAATCTATTGTTAATCCGTTGGCAAATTTTTAACAATTTAATTTTTTGATTGAAAAAGTGTGGGATTTGATCAGGAAAAACACATACGAGAATAGTGCATCAGATTGCTTTGTTTTGTCTGGTCGCACTGGTCCTGCAGAGAAAAAATTGCAAATATGTTGTGGAAATTCATTTTTTGAGACTGGTCAAGAGGGAATACTCCTGCCATGCTGCTGTCACTTTTGTTAAAATCGTTTCTATAGCTTTTTAGAAAGATTTTGCAAGCGTATTTTGTATTTCAATTTATTTCTGATAAAACTCGAGTGCATGTTTTGAAAAACAAACGCCCACCTACTAAATGGCTGCTGGCCGCTCCCAAAGCGAGTGGTTATCGGAACTGCAGCTCGCATAATGCGTGAATTATGTTGAGACATCCCATGCCAAGTCGGAGCTGTCAAATGTGAGCTGCAGGACTCCAGCTGGTTGCTGGCAAAAGGACCTTTTGTCACGCCCAGCTGTGGCTCTGTTGCCGGCCAAGAAGTGTTGAATGAATGCCAATGCAGCTACGTGCTGAGTATCCCAGGGGAGGCACTCGGACACACACACACACACACACACGCTGGGCAGTCGAGCTTGGGGTGCAGCCCCAGGGACCCCCTTAATGATGACGTAAAAAAATGGAATGCAGATTTATATAAACATTTACAAAGTAAAAGTCGTTGAGAACAGTTAGCAAAAGCTTTAAGCCAATTGAATTATTATAGAGCTGTTATTTACCCACGTTCCATTGATGTAGTATGCGGTTTGTATTTTTTTTAATGTTGTGCATGAATAATGACTGCAAAACTAGTGAGTTAAGTAAGTGATTAGCCCGAATTAATCCAGAAAGTAGTATGAAGTGGAGAAAAATGTTGTATACACCTTTTGCTCATATTTTGTTCTTTAATAGGTACATTTTTTAGAATCAAATAAGAAGAAGTACATTCAAAGAAAAAATCCATTTTTTTTCTTACAAATACAAAAACAAGACATTTTGTTCCTGAATATACTTAAATGAAGCATGAATCAATTTTGATTTTGTAAAGGACCTGCGTTGTTGCATAAATAAGAACAAAATTGTTGCATTATGTAAAAATAATTGAAAACATGAATAATCGTACTTGAAATATGCGTAAAACCTTAAAAGTGAAATTTTGGGTAGATTTTGGCAGCGGTTTTATTTGATTTAAGTACACCATTTTTTTGTCTCTGGTGTGAGCGACTGTGCGATACCCTGTACTGGCAAGTTTGAAGTTACATATAGATATTTATTGTTTTTGCGCAGTTAATATTTTTGAACTGCGGGAAAATTTTTAGAAACTTCATTCCAAATTTTAATTTTTAAATTTTTTAAACCTCATTTTAGCTTTATTAAAAAAGGTTCGTAAGCTTATCTTAGCATTTGCTGAAGAATTCCACAACTCTGTAAAATTTCGAAACCAGGAACTGGGAGTTCACAACTTTTTAAAGCTGGCCATTACGAATCCAGGATGAAATGCCAAAAGCCTGTTTGTGGGAACGGACTGAATTTGGCATGGCGTGTACCCATGGTATGTCCCGAAAGGGTTAAAGTCTGTCACAACAAATTGACAAGGTTTTGCAAATGTCGACCGGCTCTTCAGACTGTCAGAGGGATATCGGGAGGAGTCGAGACATAGGAAGAGGGGCACAGTCAGCACAGCCGGCTGATGAAGTGCTCGGCGTGGAGTGCTGAACTCGTATATATCTCAGTGCTTAGAGCTCTGTTCCAGTTGTAGCTGCGTCACAACAAATCAGTTTTACATTTGCATGCATTGCATTTTGCTGGGGGACAGGATCGGATAGAGGTCCGGGTCTGCCTCCGGCTTTTCGGGCGAATTGCAGTCGAGCTGTCGAGCGGCCTACGCAGCCATTGGGATGCCTGTCTAAGCTGCAGTTGGCGGCATGTTAAGGGGACGGAGTGTGGGATATGATTTATGTGCAAGCCGGGCCCGAGGCAGGCGCCTCTCGGCATAAACTTTTGCTGACTGTTGTCAGCTGGCAAACAATGGCAAAGCCACAATACGGCCAGACGAGAAGGCTGCGGCTCAAGCGGCATGTACTTGCCCCACCACAACAGCAGCAGCAGCCGCAGCAGCAGTAACAGCAGCAGCAGCAGCAGCCACCCGTCTGCCAGTGGGTGCTAGGTGGTGCAAGTGCTGTGGAATCGGTGAGCTATGGTAAACCTGCGCTTGGCTGCGCCTCCGCCAAAGCAGCCAGCAAAAAAATGAGCACGGAGCCAACTTTATGCATAAATATTTGCATGCTGCGGGAGAGAAAGAGAGGGTCAGAGACAGAGCAGGGTAGCTGCTAACTGCTTTAGGGGCTTCTTAGACTACACAAATGGCTTGCGCAAAACGGCCATTGCGCCATTGTATTAGACACAATCACAGACCACGAAAGCCGTTTGCGCAAGCCCTCTAAATATTGCAGAGCGAAATATTCAATTTTGATTATTGCAAAGAGAAACGAGTTCTTTCTCTTAAATACCCTTGCAGACATATGGAAAATGTGCACTGTATACCAATAGTTGACTGTGTTTGCCCACAAAAACTTGATTTTTAACTGACACTTTCTTTATAAGGCTATGTTTTTTAGTAGTTCAATGTTGTTAATAATTTGCTTTTATGTAATGAGTGTAGGAACGCTCACAATTGCAAAGGTTATTCCGGATACCCCAAGATAAAAGACTAAAAGATAGAAAAAAAAAATTATAAAAAATTCTGATGCTAGTAAAATTTTGCAGATATGTTAGGAACATAGCGATTCTGCTAATGATCAAGTTTGGTCAGAATGTCTTCAACACAAAAAAAGTTCTTCATACAAAATTAATATTTTGGACGATCGTTCTTGTGGTAGCTGTATGATATAGTGGTCCGATCCGGCCGACTCCAAAATAAGTACATTAAAACTGAGGGACTTATGTAAGGCATGCAAATAAAATTAAGAAACCATTTTAATAATAATAATACCAAATATTATAAATGTTTTTAATTTACAAATTAAGATCTTTCCTAGAAAGAAATTCACTGAAAATCAAAACATTTGAATTTTGCGCGAGACGATAAACAAAAGTGGGTCGTGTGGTGCAGAGCGGCCTTCGCTGCTTGGCTCTGGTTCCTGTTGGGGCCATGTTAACCCAGTTAGCCGTAGCCATAGTTAAAATATTCAGCGCACTTGCAGCTATAGGTTCAGTTGGCCAAAATTTCGTTGTTGGCCGCTGTTGGGCTCCGACTCTGAGCCACATGCCGCGCAGGTGCGCACAATACAAATCAAAATTGCTAATGGCCAGAACTTGAAGTTGTTTGCTGTTTGCCATGGATTCAAGTTGAGTTGGCAGCGCTTTAATAATGCGCCAACATTTGTCAGTCAGGCAGGAATCGCAACTGCGCTGCAATTTTCACTATAGATCAAGTGCGTAAAGCCGGAGCCAAAAGTCGACTCGGGCGTTGCATAAGCCGCCGCCTGCTGCAGTTTGTGCAGTTCGAAACGATTTATTTCACTTTTAAATTGCCGAATTGCCAAATTGCTGGATGTCTGAATGTGTAAATGTCTTCGTATTTTGGCAGATGCCACAGCCCCTCGTTATATATTTATGCACGGGATTTACGACTCGCCCTCGCATAAACTCGCATCTATTTTGCATCCGATTTACTTGCCAAGCGAATCGATGTTTGCATTTTGGCATTGCATCGAAATTAATTTGCAAATAAAACAGGCAATCGCCTTAAATCAGCAGCAACAATTTGGCACAGCGTCTAAACAATTGAATACTAGCTGAGCTCGCGCTGTTTAACATGCATGATGAGATACACAAATTTATTACCTGGTAGGCTGACTGCCTAAAAGGTTTTAGTTTCAACTTTGCTGTTATGAAAATTAACTAGCATATGCTAGACTAAAAATGTAACACTATTAAATACATGAAATTCAGAAAATAATATTATTATTTAATGAATTCCTAAATATTATATAATATGATCTCTCAGATGTAATATTTTAATAACTATAGTAAATCTATATAGTTCCACAGTTTGACTAGCAAAGTTTCGTTATTAAAATACCATCGAGTTGAGTATAACCTCAGCTTGACAGCCTATTACCAAATCCTACTTTAAATAATAATCATATTTTATATTATGACAGTTCATACAGCTAAGACAGGCATCGATTAGCGCCCACGGGCAACGGGCTGAACTGTTTCACAGTAAGTTTTACCGCTTTAAACATAATGCTTGGGTTGTTTATTTTTTATACGCAGCTGCCGGCTGATTTAATGGCTTTTCAACAAAAATTATGTTGACATGCTCGACAATAAACTCGGTTTATTGACTTTTTATGAACCACAAACCGACAAGCGGCCAAAACAAAGCTCTCGCACCACGCCAACATAACTCTGACACACCACAAACACATTCGTACGGTTACAGAACACACACACACACACACACACACGCACACTTGCTTACAAAACGCAGCTTTCAACATAATTTTTACATCCGCTCGGCGCCATTGTCGCGCTTAATATGCTCCTTTTTAAGGTCCTGCCTGGTCAGTCCTTGCCGTCATCAGCGGGAGCGACGACAGTGGCCGCAGCTGCTTTCAGTTTTTGTTGATGATGTTGTTGCTGATGTTGTTGTTGATGTTGTTGTTGCTTTTGATTTTGATTCTTATTGCTGTTGGTTCTTCCACGAAGTTGTATTTAAAGCTCGCAGCAATTTAGTCGATAAACGAAAAACATGCAAACCAACAAAAAAATCATAATTCATCAATTAAAAGTTTTAATAAATTCATTTAAAATATCAATCAATAAAAATTTAAAAATAAATAAATATGTATTCAATTTATTAATAATCCTTTAAATTTTTAATTAAATTCGATATAATTGTTTGCAAAATATACCAAAGTTTGACTCCATTTGGTTTTTTCTGAGATTTTAATAAACACACATAAATATTTATAATAATATATAATGCCAGGATTGGCTATTTATATATACATATTTATATATGACGCACTTTCCAAACACAAAGCGTTTAAATTAGCCAGGCCTTTAAAGTTAAAGCTAGAGAAGGAAACAACTAAATTAAAGCGGACGAGCAGTGAGAATCTGAATGCCGACGATTTCATACTCTGCGCACATACATATGTATATACAATAATCACTAATTTATAGAACCGAAAATAAATAAATTTAAATAAAATAATAATAAAGCGAATTTAAGCCGAAATTGAAGCTTTGATTTGTAGATATAATCTATATATTCTGGAAATGTTACAACAATGTGATAACAGGCACTGAGATGAATTAGAAATACATTTTCAACTTGGTGCACATAGTCTGTTGGAATGCATAGGGTAACTGCTAGTCGAGCACTGCTGACTAGATCTTTTGTGTTCCTTATATTTGTAGATACGTACGGTTGAATGGCCTGGCATTGCTTTAATGCCCGCAGTTGTTGTTATTGTACTTACAGATACAAGGGCAAGCAGAGGCCAATAACTGCTTGGAACGACAATTTTTTAATTTGTTACCAGAGCACCCACACACACACACACATATTCGGAGGTATTCGAGTGGGGGAGCGAAATTACTGAAAAGAAATAAATAAAATTTCGAGCGTTTGTTGCTTTTTATTTGCGATGTTCTTTTGTACATTTTATAGCGCTTATCTCGTTCATCTCGTCGGCCGACTTTCGGCAATAAATTCAATGAGCGAGTGTCCGTGAGGAACTTTAAGCTTAAGACTTTAATTGGCTCGTGACTCATAGAAGGTTCAATTGAGCCGCATCAATTAATGAAGCCAATTAGGACAACTTATTGTTCCCGATTCGTCCTGTCGTCCATACTTTGTGATATTTGCCAGGTGGTTTTCGGCATAAGTCGCATCACGTGTTTCGATGTGCTGTAAATATTAATTAAAATCAATCATACGACAGGTTGAACAACATTTTGCCATCATTTGCGCCGACCTCTATTTTCCAGTTTATTTAATTTATGTTCCAATTAAAAACAAGAAATAGTGTTGCAGTCGGTTGCTGCCGGATGCGCAATACTCTATTCCCAGATATATACGTTATTGAACAAAGCTAATATACTCTTTACGTTTAGTGAACAGAGCAGCGAAATAGTATTTTTAGCAAGTAGACTTCTGTTGACCTGTTCTAAAGATCAAGATCACACATCCAATAACCTTCAACTTACAATAATCTCTGTGAACAGAGTATTGTGTAGTCGGTTACACCCGGCTGTAACGTTCTTTCAGTTTTAAATGTGTATGTATATACGCATTTGTATATATTTATATTTCAACGTTGTCTGGCAGTGTTGGATGCGCTTTTGTCAAAACATTCAAATGCTGACATTTATCATTTTAACATTTGAAAGTTCATGCAGCTTTCATAGGTCAGCGAGATATTTTTTGCGGTTGATACGGATATGTTTGCTGACACTTTTGGAATATGTGGAGTGCAGTCAAGCTGCGACAACATGTCACAGAAAACCTAACATCTAGGTTGATCAGATCCCATAACTTGTTTTTTAAATTGAAGTTTAAATTGCACGAATAATTTAAAGTAATAAAAGTAAGTAAAGAAATTTAAATTTTTACGTATTTAAATATCAATAAAAGGTAAGAAAGCTGACACTTTGAATATTCGAATATTTCTGGAATACAAATTTTGTTTTTTTATTATATTACATTATTATTACAGGTACATAATGGCATCTCAACTTGAGAATTCAGGTCAATATTAAATGTATTAAATTTAATTGTTGTCATTCAATAAAGCCAGCATCAAACTTGTGTTGGCCAATTAACTTGTCATATGGCGAACCACCCGAGGTCATTCGATATGTTCATGTAATGATTTCCTAGTCGGATACGACACCAATTTGAATTACATTAAAGCCTATTTGGTATCAAATGTAAACGAGCGAGTTGCTTTTTGTTGGAAGATCCCAATTTGAACCGTGGAAGTCAATTTCTGTGTCTGGCTGTCATAAAACTGTAAAATGATAATCCAAAGTGAACATTTTAATATTTTTTATTGTTAATTAAAACAATAAACATTTAAAACTTGCCACACTCGAACTCAGTGCAGGGACCTCTGATCCGATTGTTGTTCCCTTTCCCACACACTCGCTCTCTCTCTCTCTCTCTCTATATATATATATATATATATATATATTTATATATATACATATCTTCTTTTGTTGCTGTCCTTTATCAATGGGCCATCTATTTTCATTGTTATTGGGCCGACACACGCACAGTCCCACCGCACGACAGTCAATAACTGTTGAAGCGCTGGCAAACCCTGTCAGGGCCACTTCGAGGGCAGCAAAAGGGTGCACAGCCACTCAACCAAGATGACGACATAGGGTGTGGGAGAGAGAGAGACTAAGAGAGAGGGTAAGTGAAACATATCAAGTTGTTTTACGTTTGACAAATTTAATTTGATTTTGTGTGAAGTTTATTGGCAAAACGTTTTGCGAGCGTTTCAAGGCGAGGATTCGGATTGGTATCAAAAAACTGTTGGCTAGAGCCAAGACAACGAGCTTAAACGTGCGTATAACCGAGCCACGTGGAAGTTGCGTTCTTTTTCGTATGTAATTTAATATTTGCGCACACGATGCATCTGCTCACATATTTGCAAGCACTTCCGTTAAATGTAATTTGCGTTTCACATTTCAAATTTCCACTTTATCCAAATCACATTATTTTGTATACAAAATGTTACAAGTGTGGCAGAAATCCTTGAGATAACGTTACTTAAATATGTACAACAAAATTAAATAAATAACTGAGTTCCTCAAGAAATGTACTGAAAATGCAATACAGTTTTTCTAGAATTTTAAATAAGTAAATTAATCTTTTATCTTGTTAACATCTGGAAAGTATTATCCATAAATGCGAGTTTCTTAATTTTCATGAGAGACTGAACGCATAGCAATTGACTTCAATTGACCTATGAAACATATGGATGAATAGACATTAGGAAACCCATTTCCATGTGCAAAGTGAAATCAAAATTAAAAAAAAAAATGTATAATAATATTTATAAAAAACTATACATCTTAATACAAATTTCACATGCCACTAGCAAGTTAAGTCTGGCCTAGAAATTATATATAGACTCAATCACTTGAGAGATCACAGGTACTTTAGTACTGGGTACAGGGTATTTCCCAGTCAGCCACTCTCCACAAGTGTTGAAGTCGACGCTTGCTTGCCTTTTAGCATTGACCAAATCTGGTTGCCGTAAAAAAGCCATCGACACGCAGATATGCACAGATATGCGATTGGCAGTGTGTAAATGTATCCGTATCTTGTATCTGTGCGTGGAAGTATTTCAAAAGCAGCCAGCTGCCCGGCCCGGCTCACAGATGCACTGGCAAAAGGCATTTTGTGGTTATTGCGGTGCAGCCACAGGAAATGCTTTTGCTATCCACTCTTCCCGGCGCTCAAAGGGGCTGCCAACCGGTGCTGACCGCAGCATTGAGTGTCTTAAAGATGAAAATTAACCGACACATGCAACGGCAGCTTCCACTGGTACTCTTGCTGGGCCTGGGGTCTGGGGGCTGGAGGCTGCAGGCGTGGCACATTAACTCCGCATAATTTGCATGCCAGCGTAGCATTTGCGGTCGAAAGTTCATTTTTACTGGCATATGTGAGCGGCAGCGCCAGTGCCTGTGCCTGAAATATGTCGAGAATTTTCCTACTCAACGTTTCCTAATGACTTTTACGCAACAGAATGATGTGGTTGGCTCAGCCGGCTGGGGAGGTGGTTTCGCTGCTGGAGGCTTTCGTCACTATGAAACATAAAAGTTTTCAACTTTCACTTGAGAGTTTTAGTGGCATCTTGCGTATAAAGGGCGGTCTGCTCCGATCCGACTTCCACAGCGTTGATTAGTTTCCACATGAGTGTTTCGTGTGTTGTGCCACAGAATCTAAGTATCTAAGTATCTCAAGGTTGTGCGGTTTACTTATTATGAGCTGGCATATTGGCCAGGGAATACGAATCCTCCTTTAGCCATGCATGATTTAATATGTGTGCTGCCTCTCACACTTTAATGAGAATAGCTTAAAAAGTTTTGATTATGGGTAACAGAAGATGGTAAATAAAGCCACAGAGATTTTTACTCTAGATGAACTGTGTCAAAGGGCTGGGCATAAGCTTATATGTGAGAATGGGCTAAACATTACTCAGTCAAGTTAAGAAAGCCCCATGGGAAACAAAGTTGGGGACATTACGCTTCTCATATGTTCTGTTATCACTGTTATCAATTTATTAATATTTTAATATAGTTGCAAAGTATGTGATTGAAGGTAGAATTAAAGAGAAGTCTAAAAAGGAAGAATAGAGAATAGAAAACAAATATTTATATTTATTTATATTTTTACAAATAGGGTACAATTATTATATAAATGTTAAAGCGTAAAAATAAACAAACACTTTATCAAATTCAAATTCAAAATTAAATTCAATTATACATATAGGGAATATATAATATAAATATAAATATTAAAGCACAAAAATAAATTAAGACTTTATCAAATTCAAGTGCAGAAATGACCACAAGCAAACTGTGCGTAGAATCTGATCCCTTTGTCAAATAAAACATAAAACTCAGCATAGAATATAGAAATACTAGTACAAATTATGTACGTTTAGTCAATTTATTAAATGCAAATATTTTGAATATATTTTTTGCCTCTATCATTAAAAACATTTCGCTTAGGTTATTGCACTTTTTGTATTATACACTGCAGCTAAAATTATATTTAATTATGCACATATTTATTTTCTTTACTTAACGTTAATTGTTGTTTTTATAATTTAACAACAAGCTTATCAGACCAAATATACTCGTGTAATTTGAGCACGCGAACTCTGCATTTAGAGTTTGCCAACTTCAATATTAACTTATTCGAGATATTATTCAAACTTTTTGTGAACATCCCCGAAACCATTTTCGCGTGTTGCTTTCGATATCAAAGTGAAACTTGGATTCCGGCAAAAAGTTCAGTGGTCTCTTTTATCATGCAGCTCAAGTATTTATCTAGACATTTTGGCCAACAGCACGTGAAAATGACATGGAAAGTGTTTACCTGGCTGGGCTCTCCTGAGCATTGACACGCCTAACACGACTGCTAAGTGGACGTGGGACTCGAGCCCAACTGCCTGCTCCTTGCTGCTGCTTAGTCTGTCTGTCTAACTGTCTGTCTGTCTGTCTAACTGACTGGCAGCTGTCTTTTGGCCCAGTCAGAGCGCTTAAAGATTAAAAAACGAAATACTCTTAAAGCAGTCCGAATCTCTAGCACATGTAAAAAGAGACCAGCTTTGACAACACTTCTTTGTGCCAAAGGTCAAATGCTAAAATATGTCGTTGTGGTTCTTGTCAAATGCAATCGAACAATGTCAGTGGGAACGGGTAGAAAACGGATACGCAACGTTGCCAAAATCAATGCCGAAACAACAAATCGACAACGGAAGGCAAAGAAACTTAAAATTCAATTCGATTCAAGTGCGTGGCCGTAGTGCGAGTGTACGAGTGTGTGGGTGTGAGTGGGTGTGGGTGTGCGTGTGCGTGCTTGTGCTGGCTTGTGCTTACAGGTGCCTGTATATGTGTAGGTCATGTATACTCATACGTTTTGAATATCATTCCGCAATTATAATTTCTAATTCTGACGTTTGAAGTACGAGAGCGTGGGCTGAGCCACGTAAAGAGAGAATGGTCGGAAGCTTCCGTTACTCTTAGTTCTCTTACGTTCGGCTTTACTTTCGAACTTCCAGCGCGTGTTTGTCGAAAAGAGCTTTCCAAGAGCGCTCAATTGCTCGTTGCTCTCCTCTCTCTCTCTCTCTCTCTTTCTTTCTCTCGTGAAATATGGCCAAAATACGAGAATGCTGTTTGGCATTTTAACCTTTTACCAGGCGCCAAAAAGTATGCTAGGAATTAGTGAAGGTCACTAATTGATTAATTCACCTGCCTGCAAACACAAATTACGCTTCATATGTAAAATTGGCGAACAAAAGTCGGGCATCACAATTCCAGAGGCAATTGCCTTATCCGCCGTCCTTCAATTGATAATAACTTAATTAGGTTTACGATAATCGAACGAGACCAAACTCGCACACAACCCTTTCTACACACACACACACACTCGATTCTGGCCCGTGCCACGAAAAACCCATAAATGGCAAACTTTTCATAAAGGATTTAGCCAAAAAAGTTTTTCGGTGCATGCATATGCGAGTTGTGTCTGAGTTTGCGTGTGTGCCTGCTGTTTAATTTATACATTCCCAACAAAAAGTATACCCACACACGCCCACACACACACCAGTAAATATATTATTGCACCGGCAAAAGGATTAAAAATTTTCGTGCCTTTCTGTCAGGACTATAGAAGGGCAGCTCGCGCGGAAAGGCAATAGTGTGCGTGGATGTGGGCGTGGGCGTGGCAGTTGTATGGTAGTTTTCACGCATTGCCGAGTTTTACAGTTACGTTGGCCATGCCCGGCACTAAAAACAACAACGACAACAGCAACAGCAACAATGGCTCTCATAACTGTGGCCCAGCTCACAATTTGCCGAAAACAAGAGCAGCAAGCAGAATCGGATATGCGAACCGCAAAAAAGTGGATTTAAGCACCGAAAAAACAACAGTTTTATTGTGCTTCAATTGCAATCTTTGCACATATAATCTAACAGTTTTTATAAATGTTATTAAATAAAAACATTTGCTTTAAATTTTGAAAATATATGTGATCCATTGTCAAATGGAAATCATAGAAGGGGTCAAAAATAATATTGTAAGGTAGGAGAACTGCCCTATAAGTACGTCCTCACTAGTTTGAAAATAATCAGCCTATTGTATCCTTCATTAAGATGGCCAGGTTTTAATTGACTGAGTAGTAATAACCTTTTGTTTATGTTAACCAAATTTAATTGTATTAGCATATTCTTTATTTTTATTGCTCGTAAAAGAATATTAAATCGTATGCCTTGCCCGGCCCCACACCTGATTTGTTTACTTTTTCATAAACATCTTTTTAATGTCCTTTGCAAAACTGAACATGACTTATCATAATTATTTATTTATTTTAGTTGCCTTCTGAAATGGTCGCCCATTTTTATGGAGCCTGCTGCTACATTTGATGCATGTCCCTCATTAGGTGCGTGAAAATAAAGTTCGCCTGGAAAATGGGTCGATTAAGAGGGCGGGGCGGTGGGCCAACCTGACAACAGCCTGAACAAAATATTTGCGGAAGTTAAAAATTAATTTCAAGTGCAATTGAGCCGGCTGCAGATGTGACTGCGGAGCCGGGCAAGTGGCGAAAATCTCAAACAATAAACATAAAAAATGTGCCACTAGTGAGGGGGCAGCCATTGCCATGAATAAAAGGAATCTTAAGTAGGCATACAAAAGTGTGCTGCAAGGTGGGGCCAGGACACGTATATACTGTGTAAGCAGGACACAGCTGCGACAGTTGCGTGGTCCGAATGTACGGCCAGCGAGACGTGAAATACAATAATTATTCGTACTATAAATATTTATTTATAATTTTGTTTATACAGGATATTGAATTTTTTAATTTCGTTAGGCCTGCCGTTTTCCTTTTGTTTTTGCTACTGTCCGACATTGCTTTTCCTCCGCCTGCCAATTGAGCACATATATTTATACTTTAAAAAAAATGTATATTGATTTTAAGTGAACCGTGAGACACCCACAGTAGGCCACTGGACCAAGTAAAAAAGTGAAAATCACGAGAGCCGACTTGAAGATACTCGTACTTTTAGTCGATTACGCTTCTCTTTCCGACAATATGGCTCTTTACCTTCTGAATAAATGGGGAGCTAAAAAGCAAACATTAATATATTTTTACTGTGTAATTCAGTGAATGTGAGCTTGCCTAATATACCCTTTGCATAGTTTGGGTACAGGATATAGGGTTTAAAAGCCTTTTGACGTTTGGTTTCATTCCCTTATCGTGTATGTGTAAGTGCATGTGGGAATAATTGTTCGCGTGTGTGTGTGTGAGTGTGTGGCTTATGCACGTGCGTGGGCAGCACCAATTTTAATTTCAACCCGAAATTACGTTCTCAAGATGGCCATGGAGGCATCGATGTGTTTTTACTTCTGTTTGCTTTTCGGTCATATTTAAAAAGAGTGATGTGGTTTATTTCTTTTCATATCTTTAAAAAGTGCACATTAAAATAAAATGTGTACGGGGAAAAAATATAAATTAAAGTTGCTTTAGGTGTATATGAAGATGTAGTCAAAATGTCAATTATTGCTGTCTTAATACATTATTCGGAAAAATGTCGATATTCATGTTAATATCGATATTAAGTAAATTAAACAACATTTTATAGCCAGTTTGGATAACCTGTAGAAAAAGGACTACAGATAAGTAGTTTAAAACTAATTCCAGTTACGATCTTCACATTGTCCTCTCTTCACATATATTTTGTAACACTGGAAATGTAAACGTATTTTATAGTTTTTATGTATCACAGATATTTCTGTGCTATAACAAAACCTTCTCAATTCAGAGCGTTATTTTGCACGCTTCGAATTGAAATGTTAAGTGCAAGCTAACTGTCAATCTCTTGGATTGATGCAGCTTCGGTTGCATCTTCATCCCAAAAACTGTTGCACAACTAAAAACGCTGCACCTCAGCAACACCTCGAAAGGATTGAAATGTGGAGATGAATTCGGTTGGAATTTCCGCAATTTTTTCGCTTTATTTTCAAATAAAAAGGAATGCCGCTAGTTTATCCGCTCGGGCTTCTATGTTGCCACCAAGTAATGTATATTCGTGTGTGTGTATGTGTGTGGCACACATTCTGTGATGGCTGTGGCAGCTTTGCCTTTATTATTATTATGTATTACTCTTTATGTATCAGCTTCAATTAATGTCAGCGTGTGCGCGTAACGATTTTCTTGTCATTCATGCCAGTCAAACATGACGGGGCTCCGAACGACAGTTAGACAAACAGCCAGCCAGACAGAGAGGCGGACAGACGGACGGACGGACGGACGGACGGACGGACAGCGAATGAGGCACATGCATACATTAAATTACATAAAGGCAACAGGATAGAAATGAAGCGGAACGGAGACGGGTCCTGCAGAGATCCCTCCTTCTGACAGAATGGCAGTGTGTCAGAGCCGTCATGCGTTTATTCATTCGTCATTCGTTTGCTTTTTTGGCGCAGAATTTTCCACTTTTCCCGTTTTTTTTTTTTTACTCGTTCACGAAGTCAAAAGAGTGTATTGGGTTTGTGCAGTGTCCGTCTTGAGTACGTCCGTCGTTTGCAACTAGAAACTAGAACTTGAAACTTGGAATATTTACTGCTGATTTAATCTCAATATATCCCTAGTTTCATACAATTTTTTTAGACAGATTTCTTAAGATTAATTTAGCTCAATTTCTACTGTTTTAAGATATTAATATGCTGTGTACGAGTATGGCGCAGGCAGTTACACCCGACTGCAACGCTCTTACCTGCTTGTATTTTGTTTTTGTTGTGTCCTACCATGAGGGCATATTGAAGTGTGTGGCAAAGGAATCAAAAGATGCGCCTGAATGTTTCTCTCGCTGTCTGTTGAGCGCTTCTTCCTATTGCTGTTGCCGTTTCCCTGTTAAAACAAAAAGGAAAATGAACTGATGTTCCGAGTGAATTGAGCTCCATAAAAACTTCCGAATGAAATTTCAATAATTAACAAAATTATTGCTGCGAGGAACGCTCAAAGCATCGTCGCAGCTGAAATAAATATTTGACGTTGATCAATGGCTGAAAATCAGGGCCAGGTGAATGACTTGACGTTGCCATAAGGCTCTTTAGTTTAGGCCAAGGCTAAGAACACTGTTTTGAAAATGATTAAGCTTTCATGGAGACAATTTACTTGCCTCCTCTTGCAGCATTACCTATCTTTTAGAGTTCGTTAGTGGGCGCATATGCGAAGGGATATTTTCGCCCTGGTTTGGACATTCCTAAGACCGCAACTGTCAAGTAATTTTAGCGCGGACCCATTTAAAGCTTACGCGAATGACAGATTTAATTAATGAATTATTTGTCAGCGAAATCTCTTGAGGACTTATCTCGCACGTGTGGGCTACCTGTCGTTGAGGTCGTTTTGTTTACTTCTGACGAAAAACAAACAAAGTTTAATTAAAAAATGTAGAAACAACAAACCAAAACAAAAAGCAACAAAAGAACAACAGAAGCAAGTGAAATGTTTGCCATGACTGGGGGCCAGGCGCCACATTCAAGATTTGGGAGAAATCCTGGCTCTGGTTCTGCCCCAAACAGTCTGTCCAATGAAAAGAACTCACAACAACAACAAAAAAATATAATAATAAAATAAATAAAATAAAAACATGTCAATAAAAATCCATGTCAAATTGAGCCAGCCAAATTAACAAGTCATTGCGGTCACATTTGTGCTGTCAAAATATTATACAATGCACAACAAAAATAACGGGGCTGAGATTTATTGACACTTCTAATTGTCAATAATATAAATTCCATGGACTCAATTATGCTAAAAGCCCGAGCAGCCAATAAAAACACTCAACATCCGCAAGGGTCCCAGCGTCCTACGGCCGTATAAATTAATTTATATTGTAGAAAAAAGACGAGCCCACAAAGACTTATGGCTAACAGAAATGGAAGGCATCGCACAAAACGTCAATTAAAGCTATTCGGTTAAAAGCGGAGACCCAAACAGCGTCCACGTCGCCTTTAAAGAATTCACGCTGCGTATGAGTAATGTCGCAAAATCGGTTTTCCTCGCACCGCAGCCGTCGAACGATCTCAGGCTCTTCTTGTGCGCCATTTTTATTGTTCTGCTGGGTAGGCACTTAAAACTTAATGAAATATTTACAGTAATGGAGCGCTGTTCTAGCAAGCTTTCTCCTTCGGCCTCTATAATGCTTTATATAGGAGTATGAAGTTATGAGTAAATTGCTACAAATCACGCCAATCTTCCGTCTTGCACTCATAAATGTTGTGCCTCCCTTGGCATGGGAATGTCACACACAAATTCAAGCATTTGAGTCCTCTGCCTCCCCTCTGTCCATTGTTATTGAAATGTTTACTGGTCCTAAGTGCTTTCTGGGAGTGTGCAAAGCCCTGAATTTATGGGGCCTTCGATTGTAAATCGAGTTGACCTAAACCCAGATTTGTTTGAAAGTTTCAAGAGTTTATTTGTGTCGAATCATAAGAAACATATGCATGAATTCCATTTGAGCTCTGATGGATTGGCATCAGACTACAATACATTCCGGAGAACTGGGACCAATCTGGCCCACGACTACTTTTATTCATATCCAAATTCATGACAGTTGTCATAGGAAATGTTGTTTGTAACATTTCTCTCATCTTCTTTGAACGTAATGATAACAATTTAAACAATTGCTAAGAACTAAAACAAAAATGTAATATATATAACTGTCAATCACAAGCTGTTTTTTAAGTTTTGCAACACTCTTTGATGATGTCTCATGACAAATCAAATTTAAATTTTAGCCATAAGTTTATCAATGGAGTTTGATAAAATGGAAAATTATGCTTAGCAACAATTTCACATTTTTAACATTCATGTATAAGCGATATTTAAATAGAATTTTGACATAGCTAAATTAAATATAAATGTATTCTACACCTCTCAATTTAATAAAAAAAAAATTTCATTTGAAAAAGTCTAATTTATCGTAATTTGATAAATTTAAATTACAAGTATCGCATCATGTTATTTTAAAAATGTATAGATTTTTGTATTTCATTTTAAATTTGTATTGTTGTGACAAGTAATTACAGCATTTAGAACGACGAATTGTAAATCATTTTTCAGGTTTGTTTGGTTAGAATTCTTTTTTGAATACAAAAATCGTATCTTTTCATCATAATGTTTCAATTTTTATGCATCATTTCGGCAGCATGGTATTTATTTCATTTTGGTCATTTGGCAATTCAATGTTTATGGGAAAATCAATATGCACACCAAATTTTATTTTAATTAAATTTTTACATAATTTGATCAACATTATTAGTTGCTGTCAAACTGAACACATTTATTTACTGTTAGAAAAATTAATTTCTGCATCTAGAAATATCTAGAATTATGTATTCATATTGCGAATTCAACAATTATCTGTTCACCTGGCATCTAAAAATGGCAGATAGATAACATACCCTAAAATGCAGAGTTCAAAAAATGTAACTATGGATATTCAATAACTTTAAATATAAAATTTAATTATTTATCCACACGCAAAAAGTTTTTTTAAGAAATGTCGACTTTTTGTTATTCTATTGTTAAAATCAGCGGTATTTTACTGACGGTGAAAAGGGGCTTCGTCGTAATTTTTAGTGGTACACCCTAAGCTCTTTAAAGTACATATTTGTGATACTATAATTTTCACAATGTCGCCAATTTGCCAATGCACAAACAACAACAACATCAAGCGCGTGCAATCAATTTTGGATGCAAAAAACGTACATATATAAATAGAAACATATTCGCATATGTGTGTGTATTATGATGGTAGGTTTTATAATTTATTTCAGCGGCTGTTTGTAGTTGTGTTTAGAGAAAGAGACAGAGAGAGTGAGGGGCCAAAACAACATTTTAATTAAAATGAGCAAAATAGGAGGGCTCTCGAAATCAGCAAGGCAATAATTAATTATGCGTACGCCACAGTTTCAGCTAAATATTTTGCACCAAAAAGAATAATAAAATTTGCAAGTCCAATAAATACGTTAGCATTCGAACAAATTAAAATAATTTCTAAATGAAGCGACTTCATTCAGAATGTTTTATTATTGTATTCCTTTTTTCTCACATTTTATGTGCATGTTGCTTAACAATTAATTTGAATAAAGCAAACATGCAATTCTAACAACAACAACAACTACAATGGGATCCTCTAGAATGTAAAACTACTTACAACAAGCACCGAACCATTTGCAACATTTTGTGTACCTTTTTAATGAATTTATCGTGTAAATTGCGCCAAGTTTGCACATCTAACTGTACATGCATGCGCATATCCGTGTGTGTGTGCCTGTGTGTGTGTGTGTCTGTGAGTGTGCTTGCAGTGTGTAAAATAAGGCACATGTTAACGCCCAAACAATGTTGTGCTAAATAAACGCAACACCCACGAATGTACTTTAAATTTTCAATTAAATATTTAAGTGTTTTCAGGTATGACAATACGCACGTGTAAGTGTGTGTATCTGTGTGCTTACACATATGAGTGTGTGTGTGCGTGTACGGCCACTCAAAAAGCCAATAAGGAAATGTTAAACGGGCCTGTCACAACTGTCCTTAACAGCATTAATGGCTTCAAAAGGGGGAAAAATAATAACAGATGTCACTTAATATTTTTATTATTGAATATTTAAACCTTTCAACTCGATACCAAATAACTCCATAAAGTCGATAAAAAAAATACACTAACACTTTTATTTTTAAAAATAAATTATATATGTATCGATATATAATATATTCTAATAAATACATATACATTCAAATAAAAAAATTTCTTTTCCAAAAACAAACAATATATAAAGGCAAACAAACTTTGTTCCTCTTAATAGAATTTTACATTTTATTGAAAATTGTTGTTCACTCAGTTCGATTATCAAAAAAGTAAAACTAAATACTAATAAAAAAATAAATATTTTTGAATTTCATACTTGCATAATCTTTATATGTAGACTGTTAAATTATTTATCATGCAAACGAGATCAAAAATGTGCAATGCCGCGTTCAACTTAATTGAGAAGACTTAAAAGTCATGTCGCCTTTGAGGTAAATGTTTATAGCCTTGCTGATTGCAATATTTCGCCGTAATTCAATCCCACTCCCACAATCGCAGTCCAGCACACAGCCACCCACACACAGGAGAGATGTCTCTCACTTATGCTGTATCCTATTAAAATTGATTAAAAAAGAGCGTATTGAACACTTGTTCGGTTGAGTAATTTTTTATTTTTGTTTCACACTTCTTTCATGGGATAGTATAAAATTGCATTAATTTTAATTCGCATGCAACAACAAGACAGCATTCAGCATATCCGTTAATTCTGTATGCCATAGCCTGTATATATGCAGCCGTGTATGTATGCGTGTGTAAGTTTTAATACAGGCTGTGGACATCAAATAATTATTTTGAGCTGGCCGTCTGTCGTATTAAATTATTTATAGTGAATGCAGCCATAGCGTGAAATGCCTTTTTCGGCTCTGGTTTTGTTTTTCTGGTTTTTTATTCGCATGCCGTTTTCATCGGAAAGCCGCAAGGCTTGTCTTTGTCAATAGGGCGCGAACATCTGGGCGTGTCAAGTTCTTCGGCATTTAAGTGAACAAATAAAAAAAATGATGCCCGCAATATGCATTTAATAACCTGCAAGCTGCGCATCTAAAATTGCGGGCCTGGCAGCGGCGGTTGCTCGCCGTTGGCTGTAATTTCAGATTTTAATTAAATTCTTTTCTTCTTTGGCCTGTGACGATGTGGACCGCTTACTGCTCGAAGCAAGCGACCAACCCAAATAACTACGAGTACAAACCAAGCTGCCAACCTGCCTACCTGACAACCTGCCAACGCACCTACCCCACCGCTCCTACTCATATAAAAATATTTGTAATGCCGTAACGAAAAAATAACACCAGAGAAATGCAAACAATTCTGATGCTCGCGTGTGCGACTCTGAGAGACTGTTGACAGGCGTTACAGGTTGACTCAAGTTCCAATTCCATATGCGAATGTCCTCAATTTTGGCCGAGATTTTATCAAATGAAAAGTATCTTCATATAGTTACCCTTTAAACTTTAACAGGAAAACCCAACACTAACTTATACATGAAATGCATAAGCCCCTGAAAAGGAAATGAAAAATACTTTTCGGAGTTTTTCTCAATTTTAAATCAAGTACTGTATTTAAGTTCTATGTATATGAGTACTAAATTCATACAATAACTTGTCTGGAAATACAAATTTAATTTTTAAGTACAAAATTCTTCGTATTTTCTCTAGTTTGACAAATATAAGAAGGTAAAAAAGTCTCTAAAATTTTAAATCAGAGAATTTATTACAATTCAAAAGTATTAGAAACATTGCAAAGCAAACTTAGGCCGTTAGTAATTCATCGCATGCCTGAAGAAGACTCTCAACCAGGACATAACTCACGACTTACTGGCACAATTGAAAGGCTAAGTGAAAGGTAGCAGTACCTCTAATGCCACTTTGTAAAGCACTTAAACACGGCGCCGAGTGCCCAGATTTTGCACAGATTTTGCACAGATGGTGCGAATGCAAGAGGTGAAAGAACGGCGCGTGGGGCGAGGGTGGCGCTGACAATTGGTGACTGGCGACTGGTCGACGGGCGAAACAAATAAATAAGTGCTGTCAGAGTGGGGTGGCATGGACGACGTCGCATATCAATGCAATCGCAATCGGCTTTGGCTCTAGATTTATAGACCAACAGTGCAGACATTGGCCAAGTGTTGCGAGGGTCCTTTGACATCCAGTTTACTACATAAAACGCTTGGCTTCGACTTGCAGCGACTTTTGCGCAATTCAGAGGGATTTGCCTGCTAGTTGGCAACAGCCTCATTCTCAGCCTCAGTTCCAGTCCCAGTTGCAGTTGCAGTCTCCATGTCCGACAGTTGCACCAGGCTCAAGCAGCCACGTGCTGTGTCAATACCAGCTCGCAATGGTTCAATAGTTGAGAAAATGTTTGCCTAACCGCGTGCACACAATGCGCAATGGACATGGCCATGTGTGGATCAGTGCCACATGCACGCGCCACTGCGCACATAAAGGCGTGGCTGGCGACTCCCACCGGTACCGCAGCATATGGCCGGCCACAGCATCCACCATCCAACACCCAACACCCACCCCACCCACTCCAGCCTTGAGCTGCAAGTGGCCAAGTGAAAATCAAAGCTGCCACAGACAGTTGTTGTGGCACCGTTTACCCGCATTTCAAGCTAAGTAAATTAATTATTTGCTATTTTTAAGACAACGTATTGAATATTTGTTTGTCTAAAAATATTCAACTGAATATTACGTATTCTGTAAGTTTAAACCAGTACTAGGGCTACCAGGCCAAGTTTTTCTCTTTCAATTTCCACGAATTCAAAAATTACCCGGCTAACCTTAAACTCTTTACGCTATTTTGCCAAGGGGATACGATGCGCATTTAAGGGTTAACATAAATATAACTGTAACCGGAACAATACGGTTGGGGCTTTGCACTTTAATTTTCTGCCACAAGTAATAAATAAATAAATAAAACAAGTAAGATGGCTCTAGTCGGGTGCCCCGACTAGGAGATACCCTGGACAGCGGCGAGCTGTCGTTACATACATTTAAAGATCTTTGCATTCATACACACATTCACAAAGTCACACATACATACACACACAAACGCACGCAGCAAGTTGCGCACTTTGCACATCGGCTGAGCTTGGCCCCACTATGGAAAATTATTTCTTGAATAACTTCTAAACTAAGAGTATGATCGTTATGAATTTGTCAGTGATTGATAAGAACATCTAAATCTATGTACAACCAAATGGGGCGAGGTTCCAAAATCTGAAATATTTTTTTGATTGCTCTAGCTCTTTTAGTCTCCGAGATATGCGAATAAAAGTCTTAAAATCAATTTTTATCGATAAAAATGAAACTGCGTATGGATTAGGAGAATCTGTAGTCATGTTTAGTTTATAGTCTATTTATTTTTGCAATTTTCCAATGATTCTTATGTATTTGATAATGATCTGAACAAGAACAATAAAAATAGAGCTTTCGTGCGATCATCAATCAGGCTGACTTTAAGCCTAAAATATACCCTTGGGGTATCTACAAATTGAGCACTTTCGACTAGAGCGTTTCCCATTTACACCAACGTGGTCGCTGTTCTCTTTCGAGCTGATATTATTAAATATTTACGGGCATATTTTCATGCTATCATCATTCCAATCATGTGCACACTTTGTAATTGAAAATTCTGGCATTTTGGTATTAAAAGCGACCGGTTTGTGGCTCGTTTGGCATTTGTTCCAGCCAGGGAGTAAAGCGGCGAGCGCCGGGCAGAGGCGCTCATGCAGCAGATTCTAAGCATACAACATGATGAATTGATACATAAATTATAATAAACACACACACATGTGCACGGGACACGCATACATGTAAATGTACTTTGGGGGTCGGGTTGGGCTCAACCGCTCGTCATTGGCTAAAAAATTTACATGAAAAACTAATTTTGCTTGAGGCTGGAGCTGGGATTGACCAAATGACTAAATGACCGACTGATGCAGCAGATGCTGATGCTGATGCCGATGATAGAATGGCAGCATCCAGGCCCTGCAGAAGCACACACAAATTGAGTTCACACGTTGCACTCTGCATAATCCAAGCGATCAACATAATCATCAAAATTCATGAATCGCAACCGTTCAGCGACAGAGAGAGGGAGACCGCAGAGTGTCGGCCCTGATTGTGGCGATTAGTTACATATGCTGTCAGAGCGACTAAGCTCTCCAAGTCAAGTCAGGCAACTGCCAACGGGACGCCGCCGGCGACTGTCTGCCCAAAATGCAAATGCATAATTAAAATAATTTCGCAGACATGCGGACGGAAGCAATGAACATGCAACTGCACAGGCCAGCAAATACTCGCATCTTGAACATGCAAAGAGCTCCCCCCCTGGCTTAAGCTCAAGTGCAATGACTGAAATATATGTCACTGCATGGCCAGCACTCGTCTGGCATTTGTTTACGGCCCAAATGCCGGCGCTCGACGCAGTCCGAGCCGAACAGCACCGAACAGGGCCACGTAATTAAATGCACGATAAGCGCCAGAGGCTCAAGAAATGGCATGCCGAAAATGCAGGCGCCTACAAATTATATGCCATATTCGTATTCCCATTGGCGCTAGAATGCGTCCTTTGCCATGCTAAATAAAAGTCGCCTCTATTGCTTGATTGCGTGCAAAGTATGCTACACGATTTTGCGCGAATAGCCGCTCCGACATGTGTGTGATTTACGCGCGATCTCGCAAAAATTCGCACCCAAAGAAATCGTGAAAAAAAATCGGAGTGTCTCGTGTCGACTTAGCCATACCCTAACATAATTATAAAGGTCAACGAATTTTTGAATTGAACAATAGAATAAGAGCTTACAATATTTAACCTGTTGTGGGTATTCCAAATGTTTTATAGATACCTTATTGACAGAAATATAGCTATTCTTTTTTAGCAATTCAATTGTCAAGCTGAACTTCTTATAAAAATAATTAATAATATATTTATCCATATGCATTTAGAGCAGAAAATATGATGTGAAATTCATAAAAATAAGAACATTTTTAATTAAACCCAGCTATTGCTGTGCTTACACATGTATAGCCATGTGTCGAATATGCCCCTTCGTGAATTCACTTGGCTTGGTGCTACCAACAAAAAAAATAAATAAAAAGCTGGCCACAAACATGCGTGTGTCTGTGTGGAACCAACTTCACACCTCGCCGGCCGAATGAATAAGGAGGGTGCTGTTCATAAGTGGGAGGGGGGCCTGGCAAAAACAAACGCTGGCAGCAATGAAATGCAATGCGCAAAATGCATTTCCCGCGACTACACAATTGAAGTAATAAATCACGCCTGGTGGCAACTGTGCCGTGGAAGGGGAATCGGAGGAGGGCAATGCGGCTAAAGGGACGAAGATTTTTTTATGTCTGTGACGGCGAAAAAATTGCTGCCAGCCTCAAAATGTGTGTACGTAGGACTCCACATGTTACACACATATAAGTATTAAGTGCAATCATGTGGAAATGCGCGGGAAATGGCAGCCCGGAGACGGCAGTTGGGGGACGGAGACGGAGACGGAGACTACCTATTAAAATGTTCGCTCATTAATCATCGGCACAGCAACGCCGCGTTTTGCTTATTTTATACAAATATTTCACTGCAGTAAAAAATAAACAAGAAACAAAAATAAATAAATAAAAAAAAATGTGTGCCAAAAATATAAAAGAAATAAAAATTGCAAATTTATGCACTTTTATGGGCAGCGATGGGTTAAAAAATTGTTCAACTAGCGCATAAATTTTGGCCAAAAATTTAATACATTTCATAAAGTCCCTCGTCGATTTCTACATCATCGTTTTTTTAAATATGCCACGGACAACTGTAAATAACTACAACAAATTGTGTCTACTGCACATATTGCGCATACGCCGCATTGCACACAATAAATGAAAGTTAATGCTGCACACACACAACACACATTCAAATAGAAATATATATATATATATATGGATGCAGTCATAAAAAATGTTGGCATAAATAAGAGCGTTTGCAACTAAAAAATTTGCCCTCCCCCTTATTTTTGTGTGCCATTTTAAAATTAATTTAAATGATTTGCTTAATAAAATGGCCGTTCAAACGTGTAATTGACGTGGCTAGCTGATTGCTTGTGGACCTTCGATTAAGCGTAAATGCAAATTCAGCCGCAACATTGGTGAACAGCTTTAGAGGCACTTAGTGTAATAAATATATTAAGCTGTAATTAATAATGAACGGTTCTCTCAAACAGTTATACATTTCCAAAAATTGTTGTGGATGCTTTTATGTTCCATAAGTTATTCAAAAAGAGGCTTGAAATCTCTGTCTTTTAATTTATTTCACAGTTAAATAATAAATAAAGTTTAAGTTGCAAATAGTTTCACATACATTGCATGATATCCGATTTCTTTTATGATTTCAAACGACCTAGTTATTTTTTGTCTAAAATTATGTCGGCCCAAAGACGAAGTCGAAATTGTAAACAGGGCCCCTCTAAAATTTTACTTACTCGAAACAACACGATTTTCTTTCCAAAATTAATTAATTTTTGTATTATATATAAAGCATAAATTAAAAAAGCATTGCAGAAATACTCGCCATATATATTTATATATTTATATATCTCTTTTTTTTCTTCTTTGTATTTTCATATGCATGCGCTTAACGCACGAGTTTACACTTTTTTGAACAGCACGTCGTATTGTGACATACGTGCCCATCATTAAAAAAAAGAAATGGCATATGCCCAACCCTAGATGAGAATACTTAAATACATTTTTTCAAAAATTGAAAAAAAAAAAAAAAAACTGTGAATTTAAATTTAAAGTAAAATAAACAAACGATGCATTAATTTGTGGAACCTGCAACATTTGCAACATTATTAGCCACTTTGCACGGCGTAAATGCCACTGATTTCCCAACAACCTTGTTGTCTTTTGAAAAGACAGCAACAACAAACTAAAAGGCAGCGAACCAGAGATGGTTAATTAAATCCTTTACAACACTTGGCCTTGTGCAAAGCTTGTCGCAGAATAACTATAAACTAGAAAAATGAAAACAATTATATAGCCAAGACTCAGTCGTCGTGGCCATTAGGAACAACAACACGCAGTGCAGTGGAACGGAATCTGTGTCATTTAAGCCTTAAGGCAGAAACCAAACTTTAACGTTATTCGCTTTCTTTTCATATTCGCGTTTCTCGTGCTTTATATATACAAGTTGAAGAAGCTACAGTTATCAGACATGGTTAGAGAAAAGGGCGGAACAGGGCGCGACCGGACAAAACAACATAATTACAAATGCGCTGTCGCCGAGTCACGCTTGATATTGCCACGCCTTAGCGCCGCGCCCTCATTTGCAAACTGTCGCACAGCTCAAGGCATTTCCTGTCGCTGTCCCTGCCCCTGCCCCAGCCCCAGCCTCAGTGCCCCGGTCCACTTGGCTAACCCTGCATTCTAATTAATAATTTAAAACCCACCAACAGACGCCGTTTCAGGCAGCATTTTCACTTGCATTTTAATTATTTAATTTGCGTCGGGGTCACAAACTGGCCGGCGACCCGTCTCTTAGTTTACCCAAAAAGTCAAACAAAAATATCGCTTTGTCTGGCAAACCGTGTTGGTCTTGGCCAAGCACACTTCAATAATTTCCGGCAAAACGAAAAATATTCCAATATTAACTGGCGCATTAATAAACTCAGCAAGGCAATGGAAACTGGAAAGTGGTTAGTTTTATTAATTAATTTTTCATTAATATTATAAATATTATTGTGCTTAACGTAACAAACAATCAACTCAATCGTATTATATAGTCTGGTCTGGTCTGGTATTTAAGCCTGTCATTATACAAACTGTCGGTAAAAAATAAAAAAAAATGTATCAAAAGGATATATGTATATATATGATATAAAAAAACTTTGTTCTATAGTTTGCAATATACATTTATTTAAAGCGAAAACATGAATTATTATTCTTTAAAAATTTAAATAAAATCCTTGAGACGAGCTCAAACATTCTTCACACCATGTTTGTATGGGTAGTTTAATTTCCAGCATAGTTCGAACTTTTACACCGATTTTATGCACTTTGGAGTCAGTCTTAACATTTTTGAAAATAGATCCAAGTAATTAAAGATGTATGAGCAAGTGTCTGAGGTTGGTGTGGGAAAACCACAATGCACATTTGAAAAATATTGCTGACAGGATTTGCATTTTGTAACGACTATAAGGACCCAACACAGCTGGCACTGAAATCTTGTCACAAAACTCAGCAGGCAAAATGACAGCATTTGAAAAATAAACTCTCTTTGTGATTTCAAAAACTAAAACCAATTTGTGTTTGATTTATGCTCGGCGTGTCGCTTATAAATTGTAGGCATGACAGTTTCAACAAAAACCGTTTTTCCCAAAAGTTTCATAGACAAACATTTCAGTTTCATATCAGTTTCACTAACACTAGCAAACACACACTCGCACACACCAGCGCGTGGGCAATTTGAATATGTGTGTGCAATTTAAGCATGCAGAAAATTTTCTAACAGCGCGCAGTTTGAAGCCAAAGTAATATTCAACCACATTCTCGTTTATAATTGCTTTTGTTTTTTAATAATCAGCTTGACCCATTGCCACGCACTCACACACACGCATGATTGTATATACATAATACATGTGTGTGTGTGTGTTTTTGTGTGTTTGTGTGTGCACGCATACAGCTGGATAATGGCCCCCAACGCTCCACATTGCGTATGCTTAACATTTTGTGTTGGTGGTTGCTATGCAAGATAAACTACCAGCGGCAAAAACTTTTTATTATTAACTTAGCGCTCAAAACTAATTAAGTATGCAAGGATGAAGAGCGACTGCGGGGCGTGGCAACGGGTAAGGGGAAGGGGCCAGCGGCATTGTGGCTGCTAAATTCGAGTCTGCCACTAAATACGAGCCTTGTGCCGTCCATTTGAACTCGCCGAGCCCGTTTATGAAATAATTTTTGATTACGCAACTTTTGCCATTTAATCAACAACACATAGTGATTGTGCCTGAGTGTGTTTGGACTCTTTTGGCGAGTCTCTAATGGTGGTATGTATTTAATATGACCAACAAAGCCAGTGGAGATTGTGGCATACAAAATGAACCAGAATTTAGATGCACATGTGCGTGGATATATCGCATAGATGCTTTGTTTCATAAGATAAATATTTATATATGTTTATTATATATTTATATATTTCGAAAAAAAAAAAAATCAGATATTTTCATATTTATGATAAATACAATATTTTCTATTTAAATTTACAAAAAAAAAAAATTACAAACAGAGGTTTCAAACAAAAACTGGATTTACTGAGGTAATAGACATAATATGATAAAGCCATGAGATACAAATTCAGAAAATTTAAAGAAAAATACAAAAGTTTCTATGCACAGCTTTCTTTACGGAACAAAGTCGAATTTTATCTTATTTTTTGTAAAAATTTGTTTGGTATGTTGAAGTTTTCAAAAATTCTAATTATTAATTTTGAAATTGATATTGGAACTAATAGACCATAAATGATTAAGTTTTTAAACATATATTATTTCAAAATATTCAGCTGCCCCAGCTATGTGCTTCATTCGGTTGCAGATATCATGGCCTTCGACTCAAAGCCAATTCCACGTAAATCTAATGCAATTTGCAGTGCGCTAAATTTTATGGCCAGTCAAGCAGCTGAGCTAAACCCAAAAGGGTGCTTATAGAACATAATCATGTGTGAGTGCGTGGGTGGAGCACGTATGTGCACTCTCTTTATGCACAACTATGAATGTGTGTGTGTGGCTGTGGGCGGGTGTTTGTATGTTTGCATATCTGGGTCATGTTGTTATTTCCGGCTTTTGTGGCCAGCACATGACCGACTACAACTATAGCTGCAGCGATCATCTTGTGGTTCTTTAACCAATTTGTATTAGCAGGTATCTACCGCAAGCCCAGCCCAGCCCAGCCCCACTTATCCACGAGTCATTGTTGCAGCTGTGAGGTCTCCAACCACAATGAGCGGCTATTCTCGTTGCTAAGTTGTGGCACATACACACAGAAGGATGCACTCGCAACGGCTGTGTATGTCGTTTAAAGTTCGAAAATTGTTTTGCAATCAAATTAGATTGTAATTTTAATTGCCGTACTTGAGCGGGTGGCGGAAATGCAATTGCCTGTTCCCCGTCTTGTTAGGCGGACCATACGTACAGCTACCTGACCAGATATTACCTTGCTATTGTACAAGTATTTAATTTAATATAAAATTGCAACATTTTCAGCCCGGTGGATGCATTCACTTTGCGCACGTTTCAAATGCAAAGCCATTTGTTTCATTTAACTTAATTTCTTGCGCTTGCTCAGAATTCACTTGACATGGTCATTCTATGGAAATCGCATATGTATGTGTGTGTATTTGTATGTGTGTGTGTGTTTTTCAATGGAAATTACGTGTAATTAGTGTATGCTGGAAATTGCCTCAGGCGGAGAGGCAAACAAAAGTCAATTTCTGGGCACGCATGTTCGAAAGTCACAAAAGGTACGGACTTAAGCCAAAGTAAGCCAGATGTTAATGCTTTTCATCACAGCACCATAATAAAACAATAAACACGCATGCATGTACTTTACAGTTGAAAGCATTTCGGAGAATTTATCACCAAGTTCCTAATTCATGCAAATTTATTAGAAATTAATATGTGAAGCCGTCTAACAGCTTTCGAACCTAATCTATATAAATTAGACAGGTGGCCAATGAACCTTTGTGAAAACGGTAGGGTTTTTTTGGAAAGGCAGCGTCCAGGTGAGAGAAAATGGAGGTCAACATTTGTAAAGAAGACCTTCAACTACAAAAGGCACAAGTGAACTTTGCAAAAAGAATCGTTTTTACTTTGTTTTATTCAAAAACTCTTATTTATTACATATATTAAGAAAAATTTTTGAAATCATTTAGTTAGTAAAAAATAAATAAATAAAAGTCATGTTATAAATTATAAACTTGGCTAAAAAAAACTTTGGGCATATCTTAAGTAAAAACCAACTTTGCGAGCTTAAGATCCTGACAGCCAAAACTTGAACACACAACAATTGGCTCTTAAATTTAAACTTAAACCTTATATAAATAAATAACTGAGGCAAGAAAAGTGCTCAAGAAATAGACGTCAGATGTAATATTTCGTCCTTAATTTTGGAAAACAAATCACCTGTAGCTTATTAGTCTACTCAGTTTATTATCAGCTTATTAGTCTACTCATTTGTATTTTAATTTTAAACTATGGTATATCTAACATATAAATAAATTCCTTTCTAAGGAATAAACAATTCCGCCTATTTCCATAGGCAACTGCTAATTGTTGCAACAAATGCTGAATGAAATTATCGCGCGTTCAAAAGAATGCTGCAACAATGTTGCGGCTAAGCCCACATTATACCTAACTTTACCATGCACACTAACACGCACACACACATACCAACTGCTAGATAGAGGTAGGTTTTACTTTCTACATAGTTTCAGTTTTTGACCTTAGAACAGCGTTTTATCTTACCGCACATTTCATACGTAAATGTGCATGTGTGTGTGTTTCTGTGTGTTGAGTGTGGCATCTCTGCAGCAGCCCAGGCCGCAGTCAAAGTACAAATGCAAATTACCTACCCACACACACACACACACACACAGCACGCTTAGTCTGGTTAGCAAATGAGCGCAGCGAGGCTTCACTTGCCGCAAAAAAAAAAACAAATAGCGCAAAAAATGAAACAATAAAGTAAGCATTTCGGATTTGCTTCACACGTGGTTGGCTCTGGGGCATCTGGCCAGCTTTTGTTACCAATTTGCAATGGAGCAGCAGCAGGGGGATAGGGGGATAACCACCGCAATGCAATGCTTTAACAGCATATGTCACAGCACGCTCTTTTCTATTTAATTAAAAAATGCACATTTTTACATTTTCGCCAAGTTTTTAATTTCCATAATTAGCGCTTGCATCGCTTTCGTTGCCAGCGATGATGCTGGGCGATGCCAACAAACAACAACAACTTTGGCCAAATGACATTTTTCGAGTATGTTGGAACACACACACACACACACTCGCGCACACACATGGCTAGCAGCAATAGCACAGACTACACTTTTCGTTGCCTACTTATCTGGGGCGCAGTGTCACATGTACGAGAGTGTAAGCAGCTACTTGGGCGCCCTCTCCTGCGTATGTGTATGTGTGCTGGTTCGTGTGTTGTGCAACATTGTGAAGTGCGCTTGTCGCTCTTGTTACGCTCTTGCTCTTGTTGCTGTTGTTGTGCCGTGTTTTGGCGTTGATTTTGTGGCCGTATTTGATGAAAGTCATGTAAATTCTGTAATAGGGCTTTACCGCAGGGGAGACTCATTTAATATCCATTGGAAACAAAGCAGCTGCGGTGGCAGCACCAACAATGGATATGATTTTATTTTCAATCTTTGCCCTCAAATTTTAGCAGGCACTGTCAAGCTACTTATCATCGCACGTGCGAGAATGTGTAACAAAATTGTAATACTAATAAATTTTTTTAAATTTTTTTATTCTTTTTAGGGTGAAAACTTTCTTGAATTCAAAAGTTGCCTTTTAAAACTATTGAAAAAATATGAGCTTAAAATACCAATATAATATTATTAACACTATCAGATAGTTCATTTTCAAACTTTTTGTAAAAAAGAGACCCATTCAACAAATTTATGCTATTACATTTTTTCTACGTGTCTGAGAAATTCAGCAGCTGCCTCACTAAATTCCTAAACCATTTCAAAATAATTATTATAATGTATTTAACCATGTGCTCGTGCACTAAAAATACAATTATAAATGTTATAACATTGGAAAGAAAAAATAGTTTTTAAATAAATTTTTGAAAAGCAAATAGCTTTTGCGACATTAAAAAAAAACCTTTTCTAGCTGGCAACTGCATTTGCTGTTTACCATAAGCCACGTGCACAGTTTCACACTCATGTCTGTGTGTGCAGGTGAGTACCACAACATAAAGCGTCATATTAGCTATGCTAACAGATGCACACACACAGGCGAATGCACTTAAAATGCAGCCTTCGCAGCATCGCCGAGCTTGTGGTCAGCTTATAACGCTATTTGCCCACTTGCGCGCATTTATCACATTTATCTTTAGTATTTGCTGGCATTGTCCAGGCCAGGTACAGGAGAAATGGTTGGGGGAGAGAGCGAGCGTGGAACACCTTGCAGCAAGCCGTAGATAAAGAGTCCCATAAAGCAAAAATGCAAACAGGCAGCTGTGCAATGGCGCTCAGTTTATTTGCGTATTTCATATTTCGTATATTGAGGTGGCCGCGAACAGAGGTAGCTACATGAATTTATGGCACGGCAAACGGAAGCGGGCAAAAAAACGAGAGAAAAAACATCAAAACAAACTCCAAGAGCTAAATAAGTTTTAATCCCATTTTGTTGGACTTCTAGCGTGCTGTGTTTCCCTGTATTTTGTTGTTTTTTTTTTTTTTTGTTAGTATTACACACACATATATATACACAAACATTAAAATACATGAACATGTATTGTGTCCTCGGCTTAGTGGCTGTGGGGAAAATACAGGCGACGAATGAACAGTTGCAAATGGAACAAAGAATGGACAAAACAATTAGATTTATTACACCATCCAACCGAATTGACGATTGAGAAAGTTCGATATTAGATTTAATTAAAATTACATAGAGCTAAAGTATGCTTATAATCTAAGTAATTTTAATTTAACCTAATATGGAATCATATTTATAAATATAAAAATAGAAACAAAATAATTATATTTTTATGCTTTGCACATATATTTTTATAATTGCACTTTAGTCCGTTTTTAGACGTAAATAATACAAATTTCAATTTATAAGTTCAGCGTCATCGTTCTTATTTATTAATAATTTAATTATACATCCAACAATTATTATTATTTGACTTATTTCGATATCTGCCAGAGTGTTAGATTCTCGGCATTTTTTTGCATGCACGAATACCCCTTGGTCAGTGCTGAAGGGTCTGCCAGCAAGGATAATTAGGCGTGGTGATGTGTGTATGCAAAAATGCCTAATATGTATGTACCTAAAGGGCAGCTCTTGCGGCTTTCCACTACGCCAATCAACGTCACGCATTGGTGGTTAGCTATTCGAACCTTGCGCCATTTTACAGGTATGTAATTTTCGTGTGCCCCAAAAAATAAAATGGAAACCACCAACAGCTGCCAAAAAAAAAAATAAATAAAAAAAAACCAAACCTGGTTCTAATGCGTTTGCAATGCACGGCAAGGTATCTATTTAATTTGCATTTTACACGCGAAAATTGTTTCAGTATCGAAGGCCGGTAGAGGGCGCACGGCTGTTGTGACCGCATTACTCATACGCAGCGTGCGCCAAATTGCTTCCATACCACGTACCGTGCCACATACAGCCGCAGGTCAGTTCCAGAGTGTGCGTGTGTGTGTGGGTGTATGTGTGTGCTGTGCGCGTTATAATTAGAAGTTTAATTGGTCGAGCATAAATGATTTAATGAGTTTTGCAGCCGCACAGAAAGATGCTCCCAAACGAGAAAAGAGCGACTAATTGATGCAGCCCCCAAATTCACCCAGCCCCATAACAATTCCTATTAACATGCACCAGTTAAATGCGCTTGAGCCGCACTTTAACAGCATTTTCCGCAGCCCAAAAACCAAGACCAACACCAACACCAGCTCCACCCGCAGAACAAAAATCAAAGCAAATTACAAATAATTAGTAACGCAATCCATGAGCAAGATTTGGCGCACATCAGCAGCAGTAGGCGTAGCAAGCAGCAGCTCATTAAAAGGAATCAGTGAGCGTTCAGTTGAAGTGCCGGCCAGTGAACTGTAATAACGGCGTTTGCCTTTCTGCCAACGCGGGCCAACAAAAACACAAATCAAAAATGTCTGTTCGGGTCAAAAAGTGTTGCCGGCAGAATGCTGACAATCGTTTTTTTCCATCTGCATCAGTTGCCATGTGAAAGCAAAGAGCAAGTCAAAGTTTTATACTACTTACTAGTTGCCTCGAGAAGTTTTACCATTTACTAATGAGAAGCTCGCAGAAGCTGGCCAAATGGCCAAGGAGAACCAAGGACATTTGGAAAATTCGTACTATTATGAATAGTTGGCCAAAGATACTTTGTTATTCGCTGTTTTAAGCAGGAACATATAGATATCTATATTTTAAAAAAACGCCTGAAATATATTTATTTTTTCTTCTTTTATTATTAAATTTCATTCCCAATACTCTGTTCACAATTTTATTAAATCTGAAAGAGGTAAAAACGATGACATTTAATTTATGAAAAAAAAAACTGAATTTCATATACAAATTCATAATTTTCAGTAATCAAATTAGGATTTTTGATTTTACACGAACTAAGATATTACAATATAAATTAATAAACTGATTAATAAAATCCAGGCCCAGACAGCTTTTGATTAGTCCATTTTGTCAAGGAATAAAAACCTTTTACATATAAATTATTAAGCTTTATATAATTATTACTTAAATTTAAGCGAGTCATGGAATGATTTTCATTTACTAGACTCTCCCATTGTAGCGGCTACTTCACTCTACGGCTCTGGATATAATGCATTGACCCTCCGTCTAGCACTGGCCTACCATAATGGCATTTGTTTGCCTGAGCGGCTAAACTCATTCCGCAACGAGCTTCACTCAGTCTCTGTGCTAGCCCGAGTCATTGAAGAGCCACCCAAATTTGAAAAAGGACGTGTAAATACTGCCAATGGTGGGTGAAGTGGCCGCCCAAACACTTTGCGTTAAGCTAAGCGGCTCTTTGCCTTTAACGAAACAGCTCCTCGCATTTCTCAACTCAGCCATCGGCAGACAGGAGGGCCGACAGGGGGACAGACAGCCGCTAACGCCCCAGCACTTCACTTTGCAGCGCTGACGCCTTCTAAAGCTCCCCAAATTAGTAGAGCTCGGGCTCTGGCTGTAGCTCTGACTGGCTGCAAGATGCAGCGTAAAATTCGCTACTGCATTATTAAGTAGGTCTAATGCATTTGATGCGTTCTCAAGCGAAACTCCACACCTCAACTTTACATTGATGCATGGCACAGCAGCTAAAAAGAAAGCTGAAGTTGTGGCTGCTTTTAAAGCAAGCCTGCAGCATTACCATTAGCACAGAACGACGTCACTGTTGTTTTTTATGGCTCTTGGATGGAGTCGCCATCTCTCACTATCCTGTGGAAAACAAAAGCAGCGTATTTAATATCATGTGTGCATTCAAACAGTCTGTGCATTCACAGCCTCGAGAATTTATTTTAAAATTAATATGTTATTATGCTCGTTCACGAAGTGAAAAGAGTATTGGATTGCAGCTAGAGTCTTAAAGTATACTAGTTTATACCCGCGTCAGAGAAATTGTTAAGATTTTTTGGCTACGCCCCTGGGGGCGTAACAATTTAATTTGATCTATCTATCTTCCTCAGTTTAAAAGATATACACAAAAAATATCTACAGACAGATTACTGACGACCTTCTTTAAAAATGGCATAAACAAATTTTTTAATACGCCCACTATAGGCGAGGCAAATCACCAAAATCTATATGTTTTATATGGGTCCATTCGTCTTTGTTTTTAAATTAGGTTCAATAACAATATTTTGCTTTGTAATAGATCGACAATTAGGTTGCTTACACATTTTTGAGTTTTAAGTATAACAAAAAAAATACATATTTCAACAAAAGAAATCAAAGTGAAGTACCGAACGAAATACCAACCAGCTTTAAATTTTATTTAAGCTCAATATTCCGCTCTGTTCATCATACAGCGGACTAATTTAAATATTCTTTGGAAGCCATTGCATCGTCCCGAGCTATTTCCATTATATTTGGCTTTATGTTTGGCTGTCTGACCTGAAAGCCAACCCCATGAATGCTGCACACGTGCCGATTGATGCTTCAAGTGTTTTGTTTGCCGTTATGTCCTTCGCATAACCTCTTGTACGGCCCATGTAAGTGTGCGAAGTAAAATGATAAATTATTCACAAATTCATTACACGCGCACTGCCAATTTAAACTTTGCCCCTTTGCCCCCGCCCATTGCTCTCGAACGCTTTATGCAGCAATTTAAGTGATTTTAATTGCACATGAAGCTAGTCAACTTTGGCCACGTTTTGCGGCAACTCGCTTGTGGCAACTGGCAACTGGACTCTGGCAAGTGCAGCAATGTGGCGCATCGAGAGACAGGCCACTGAGTTTAGTGCAACCGCAGGAAAAACATCATAAAATTATGGAAAATTAATTTAGACACAAATTGATGGCTGTGTCGCCGTCAATTGTGATTGTGATGAGTTGTGTGGTAACCGCAATTGGGAAATAATTTTATTTGCATTTTGCATATATGTGTGCACATATATGTGCATGTGCATGTGCATGGGTATATGTAGGTGGGTGTGTACTTTGCGCTTGGCAGCTGTAATTAAAATAATGGAAATACTCTACAAAACACGCTTGCGGTCCATAAAAACTCGTCGAAACTTTCACATTGAATATAGGAATTTTTGCAAATTTATATTCCAAATTCGCTTGTGGCAACAACAACAACTATTACTTGCCACATTTTGCATACATATTTTGATTTATATAAATCCCAAGGACGCTCAACAAGCGAGGCACTTTAAATTTGTATAATTTTTTAGAGAAAAACTTCCAATTTAGCTTCAAAAAAATTAAATAAATTTATATAATAATAATAATACAATATTCCATGTACTCAGTTCCTGTGATAAGGATCACAGAAAATCTGAAGTTATTTTTACTTTTTTCTTTTTTTAGTGGGTCATGGTTGATCATCATTAAGAGTTGAGCAATATTGTCGTAGCTGTGCCTAAGTCTGACTTAATACCAAGAGTAACATCTCCTCAAAAGAGCTCTGATATCAACAGGCCCTGTCTCGATGACAGTTATTACAGTCATAGTCCCCACAGCCCGATATGAACAGTCACAGTTCTGATGTTAATTGATGCAGAGCAAGCCCCGAAGAACGGATGAATTTAATGGAATTTAAGCAAGTCCAGTGAAACATTTTTTTAAGCCAAGTGACTGCCACTACAGAATTCGGAATATTTCGTATTCAATACAAAAAAACCCTCCGGGCTGAGCATAAATTATGCTGTCCGTGTTTGTCAATGAAATGTATTTTCAATCGATCAATTTGACGTTTGGCGCTGCGTCTACAAACTTACAAAATAAGCCATGAATTTATAAGGCTATAATAAATCATAAAAAAAGAACGATAACTAAAACTAGTTTATACTATTTGATAAAGTTTAGTTACGAATACATTAGTTGAAAATGAACGCCCGGCAGCACAAACGGGCTGAATTTGGATTCTATATAGCCTACCTGCATATGTTCAATTTGGTAAGCCGACACGAGTCAACTTCTTGTAGGTATTATTGACAATTTGTGACTCATCCAAAAATAATACAAATGAATTCCAAACACATTGTGAAAGATATCGCCCGTATATTCGACATTCACATTATTCGAATAAGAATAATAAAATACATTTATTTAAAAATGAAAATGAAAAAGAATAAAATTTGAAACATATTGCAAAGTTGTATGAGCCGGAATAATTGATCACTAAATTTACCAGCACATAAATTGAAAACCAATGATAAATGAACCCAAAATCTATGAATATAAATAAGCATACCGAGAGGCCACTTTGGCAATGACTTTTCTCCTGCAAGCAATATTTTTATAAACTCTATGCAAATTTTTAGTTAAAACATAACTTATATAAAATGGGGGATTTAGGGATTCCAAATTTGTAAATGCTTTGATTATTAAAGATATGTAAAGAATAAGTATAACTTAATTTTGGTTAAAAAATAACATATTTAATTAGCAATCGCTCAGCTAACAATTATGAGAAATAAAGTCTCCTAACAAATTATTGTTTGTATTTATAAGTCTAATACATATGTCTATATTTTTTTGTATAAGTCTTTAGCAATACCTCTGACCAGGCAAAGGATTCGCATCCCAATCTACATTATGGCTTCCATATTAAACTAAAACAAATTGGGTCAACACACACACTTACAGACACACACACACACACGACGCCCCCGGTGCGCTTATCTCCAATTTGCTTTGTGCATTTTAAAGCTTTAGCCGCATTTTGTGGTAAAAACTAATTTATTAAGCCTTCATGTTTTGCTGTTCTCATTGGTCATGCGTTTCCCTTTTTTGCGCTCCTGCATGCCACAACCATAAACAATAAACAGTGGGGCAACTGCAACAATGGCAGCAACATCAAACATGGCGGCCGCCTGGTTGTTTTTTTCTTAAGGCAGGGTCGGCGAAAAACAAACAATGACCAACCATACAAAGCAAGCTCTAATAGCCGAACAACGGCAACAACAACAACAACTGCAGCAGAGGCAAACTCAATTATCATTCATGGCGAAAGTTGACGATGACTATAATTGAATAGAAAGAGTGCTTCGAGGGCAAGCGGAAAACGGAAAGTAACAAGGGAAGCTGTCAACGATATGCCATGCAAATTTAGAGCAACGCGAGTTCGAATACCCCTTTGTAAGACAATTGAGAAGGGTTTGTTCAATTGACCGCATTTTCTGTAGTAAACCTATAGTTATCGACAGCTATCGAAATATTAATAATTATAGTAATTATATCATTATACATATTATATTATAAATATTATAATCAAATTAATAATTATATATATATATATATTCTAATAATATAAACAAGAAATATCGTCGATTTTTTATAAATCTTCCAAAGTATCTTAAGCACGTAGTTGACAATAATCAAATAGATACAATCCATATAAGTGTCAATTAATAATTGTTCATAATGTACATATATTTCTGCTGACTTTAGAAGTTATATTCAGTTCGTACAGCATTTAAGAAATATGAAATAAACACAAGCAAATGTAATTCAAAACAATTGCCAATTTGTCATGCATAGGAACTCTTTTAAAATTTCCAGTATTCTTTCACAACAATTCCTCTTTTTTTTTTAATTCTAATTTTCAATTTCTGATCAAACCATATTTCGTAAGATATTTATTGAATTGTTAGCGTAGTTAGAGGACATCTTATAGTCAGGAACTGTTCAAAACACAATATTTCAATATAATCTTTCGAACTCGAAACGCGCATCCAGGACAGTAAAACAAATTGAATATAAATTCGCGCTTAAAGGCGCCAGTAAAACAACACAAAGAAGCCCCAACTTCGGCCGCCAAAGGCGCCTGAAACTCGCCGAGCTGCTGCATTTGACGCAAGTTCTCTGCGCGCGACGTTGGCAGAGATTTCAATTTTCGCTGGAAATTACAGCACAAGACGCATTTAAATTGTGGCAAATGAGAGGAGGGGCCTGCTATCTGCCGCCCGATGTGCTCCAGGCTGCGCCTTAAACTAGGCAACACTGGCGCTTATAAAAGAAATTTTTCAATTCACAACAAATGTGCGTTGTAGCCCGTGGTTGTTTTTGTTTAATTTTATTTTGCATGCAGCCCCGGCAATGGCTATAAACAACAACAACAACGAGAAGGACATGAACATAAACAACAACAACAACATGAGCAACATCAGATGAACGACACGAAATCACGCACTGGCAAAGTACGAGGAGGTTGGTGCTTGCGCCTGGAATGGGAGCCAGCCAGCGTAGGAGTCCAATTGGGCAATGGCGGCGTCCTCATCGTTGCCAGTCATAAAACAGCAGCACACAGAAATATACAGCATTTCCCACATGCCACACTCGGACAGGATAGCGAGTCCTGTTCTGCTGCCTCTGCTGCTGCTGTTGTTGTTAATGTTGTTGATGTTGCTGTTTTTGTTTTTTGTGGTGAATGTCTTTGCACATTGATGTGGCTCTGTTCGCACACAGACTTCAACATCCTGCAGCTGATCGGACATTTGGCAAAAGCCGCAGCAGCCGGAGAATGCAAACAGCGTGCAGTCAATGTTTGAAAGACACTCTATTATGTACACACCTACACACACACACACATATGTTTGTTTAACAAATGTTTTATGGCGCATATTCGAACGGCATTTGTTATCAGCACAGTAAACCATTATGAGTAATAAAAAACTGATCAATTTAATGGGTTGTCAACTGTGTGTTGATTCTGCCACTGAGTCGAGGGTTAATTGCCCATGCCAACGCAGAAAGTCTGATTGAAGAAATGTACATTGCGTGTAGTTATAATTTGTATATATATGCTTTATCAGAATTAATATTAAAGTCATTCTAGCCAAGTCTGTCCGAATATTAGCTGCACCATTTGCAGAAAAAATTTATTTTCCATCAAGTTTTTCTGATGTTTACAATTACCTATTTACATTTCTTCCCAGATTTTCTAAATACAGACCATAATATATCAGAGGATAAGGAATATTTCGCTGTTTAATATGTCAAATAAATTATTCAATTTTTTTTTTTTTTTTTCAGAACAGTTTCACAATATGATCAATGCACTTAACCAATATAATCTGTTTCACTTTGTGAACAGAGTACAATATATATTTAACAAGACTAACTAATTCTGTGGCTCAGATGAACAAATTCATCTGGTTCAAATCTCTCTCTGCAATTGTGACTTCGAAATTCGCATCGAGCCAATTATTTGTGGCTTTCTCGCTTCTAGCCAGCAGCTAAGCAGCTGTGGCTTGTGTCATTTTTGTGCGGCAAGCAGCTACAACATTATGCAAAATAGTTAAAAACACATCGAAGAGCGTTACAATTTATGCGGTTGCAATCAGCGGCGACTGCGCAGCTTTGTGGCAGCAGCTGGGCTGCATTTGAATTTGCCTCGGCGGGGATCTGAGATGCAACTTGCAACATGAACAGCAGGCAGCAACAACGTTGCCATGTCGATGCTTATTTTGAGTATAGTTTACTTTGAAGTGGGCGCCACTTGCACTTACAAATCATTGAAAATTCAACACATTGCTAATACGACATGTTGTCGCAGCGCTGGCAACACTGTTGTCATCTATGCATAGCTCCGTGTTTGTGTTTGCGTCGGTGCGAGTGTGTGCCACATTGTGTTGCACTTGTTATTAAGTACTCTAGCGCACAATTTTGTCGTAATGACAACCTGCAAGGCAAAGGCCTAAGGCGCCAACATCGCGTGCCAGGGCCGCGACAGCAGCTTGAACTGAAGTGCAAACCAGGCTGCTATCACGGGCCAAGGGGCGGCGCATGGGCGTGGCCGGGCAGAACGCGCGCTGTACGATGTACATATGATTTGCATGTTTAGCGAAATTAGCGCACTAACAACAGCTGCACATAACACGAGGCTGAGATGGGGAGAAAGAGAGAGAGAGAGAGAAAGAGAAAGAGGCGGCTCTATTGTTGCTTTTGCTGTGTGCTGTGTTGTGTGCACTTTGGTTACCGAACTGCAAGCGAACGACAAATACTAAGCATACGCCATGTGTGCCGCAACCCGCCCCACAAACACATACATAAGCACCAGCACATAAACCATTATTTGTTTGTCAACAATGCTCTGAGCACTTTTTGGACCTCGGGCCACTTTAAATTAACTCCAATGGCTAACAGGGTCACCAGTGCGAAGCCAATTCCTTTGCCGAGCTGCGTTTGCTAAACTCATTTGCCTTAATAAATCAATTATGCTGCTGCTTAATTTTTTTGTACTCTATACCCTGTAGCCCTTAACAATGTCTGTCTACCTATTTCAACGTCTGTCTATATCTGAGGTTACAGAATCGTAGATTCTTCTTTTTCACGCGCAGAACAAGTTTATTTCGATTATGTTTATATCGATTTTCAGACTATCTTAGGGATTATAAAATATTTCGTAAGTTTTTAAACCTTACCCGTTTGTTTTTGGGTACATGGTATCTGAAAGTCGGGCACTCCCGACCAGCGCATTCCTAATTGTTTTGTTTTGCCTAATGTTTGGACTTGTGCGTTCCCTTTTCGGAAAGCGCTTTTTCGTTCGTTTTCACTTTCCCAAAATGAGGCAGCAAATAAATTTGCCAAGCTTGTTATGAGGGTGGGACTGAGTAGAACAAAGCATAAGCGAACTTCAGAAAGATTTTGTAAAGCGCATGCCAAATATTAATTACTCATGTTCGCTACTTAATCTTCAGGGCTACAAATCAGTGAATTGGATGGATAGTTTAAAAATGTTTTATGTTTTATTTTTAATATACATGTAAAAGCTGTATGTAAGGCAAATTACAGATTTCTCAATCATAATTATTTATCAATCCCCATAACTTTTTTTATTAGTGATGTTTCATAGTTTCTTCTAATATATATTTTCGGTATATACTTATGTATAGCCGATTTACTTCATATAAAAAACAAACATTTTTATAATAAATATGCAGAACGCATAAAATACATAATCATGTAAATTTTTATCTTCTGTTTTTCAATTTAAACAGCTTTTTTCACATTCTTTCTGTAAAAATGTTAGATACGCATTTTTGGATTATTTGTATCATAAACTTTTTTCGCTTCTGCTTTGGCATTTCCAAGTGCGAGCTAAAATAAAAAGTATTTGCTGCTTATGCAAGCATTCGTAAATAAAAACTTAAAAAGCAACCAGCAATAAAAGAAATTATGAAGATTAATGACTAGAGAGCATTTGCCTTTGTTTCCAGTCGAAAAGTAATTTTGCTCTAAATAATTGAAATTATTTGCGTTTGCTATCAAAGAAGAAAAAAACGGACCGCTTAAAGTGAAGCTGGCAAAAATGGCTTAGGGAATTTAATGAATCACAAATGCCGCAAAGTATTCATTTATTAAGTAAATAAACTGCGACTGACCAACGTCAGTAAGCTACTTAAAAGTTGGCAGAATAATAAGTCTTGTGAATTACGGATAAGCAACATCAAACGATAAATAATACTTGTAGACTTTGCGCGGCAACAACTTTAATGGCACTGAATGCAAATTCTTGACATGGAGTCAAATATCCCCTCCAACAGCAACGCGCAAAGTCAACAAATTCCTTTGGCTTTCAGCTAGTAAATTAGCTAAGCTTGCCGAGCGAGCCCAGCCCACATATAGTTCATGAATGCATGTCTTTCATCCTTATTCCTTTCCAGCGAAAATCCGCTAAGAGCAATGTGTACGAATTTATGGCTTTATTACATCAATTATGCATTGCCTTGGTAACTTGCAACAAGTTGGCAAATGCTATTCACTTTTCCACATTTTCATTTCCATTCAACTGCTTAGCAAATAAGCAGCCATGGAAATCTTAATACAAGCTTGTAGTAATTACCCCCTCTTGTCCCTTGTATAAATTAATCCTTCCATCAAATAACATTATTTATTTGCTGCCGAAACTAAAAATTAATTAGCCTCAGGTTAAATATGTATTTCCAAGTTGTTACACTAAGCCATTAAATATTTTTACCCAAATCAATTTGATTCAACATTTGAATATAAAAATTCCTTCAAGAGTCATCTTTATATAAAGAAAGAATTTGCTCGTAATTGTCTATTTTATAAGACCTAAAAACATTTACAATTTTAAGATTTGCACCAACCCGAACTCTGTTGCTTAGTGTAATTGTGAGCTAACAAGAGTAAATTGAATACTTATTCAACAAATTGCACAGCAAATATACACAGTGCATACAAATATCACCTATAAAGTCAACACAATGTTAATTGACAATTTTCTGCTTATTTTATGTTTATCTTGTCGACATATGCGCAAGATGGGAATAAAATTAATTTTCATAAATATTTATTATCCAGCCGAAAGAGAGTGAGATTTATTTAAAAGTTTTAAGCACTAATAAAATGATGATTAATTAATAGGTGAATTACAAAAGCCATGTTTGTGTTTGCATTTGCCCATAAATTGAAATTGTTTACTCAAGACAACTCGGAAAATATTTAAAACTTTTCACAAATTCCACGCGTGACACAAAACTTTTTAACGCTCGCAATTAAATTAGCTGCCTTAATACACACAGAAAAACAAGTGTTGTACACGTGTGTGTGAGTGTGTGTGTGTGTGTTTATGTGTTTGTGGGTATGTACGTGTGTGTGAGTGCAATAACTTTTTGCTTTGCGTGTCATGTTGGCATAGTTCCTTTTTTTAGTTTTTATTGGGTTTTTTAGTGACAGACGCTTTATGATTTTTTTTATTTTTTTATTTCATTTTTTTTGTATGCATAGTCAAGCGTCAAGATTAAAGCATTTTCCGTTTTATTTATTTTACAGTTATGTTCCCCTTTTTTTTAGACGTGCGCACAAATTGATTAAAAATGTTGCCAAAGCTTTGCGCCGGCTGCTGTCCAACAAATAATTTTAGTTAGTTAAATGGCACTGCTACTGCTGCCGGCCACGCCCACCGAGGCAGCCCTATTTGT
The DNA here is from genome assembly GCA_035041545.1 of Drosophila colorata. Lineage (NCBI taxonomy): Eukaryota > Metazoa > Arthropoda > Insecta > Diptera > Drosophilidae > Drosophila > Drosophila colorata. The sequence goes on along the minus strand of JAWNLD010000127.1, from coordinate 3,522,909 downwards.
GTTGTCGCTTCACATATGCATTTTAATTTCTAGCCCGGCCGCACAAAAATATTTCCATTTTAATAATTGATTTTTCGCGTGCGTTCAAGGCGCAACTTTAGCCATGGAGGTGCTCGCTCTGCTTCTTCTCCTGGTACCCACTGCGTATTAGTAATGCCAATTTGGCTATACCCTGAACCGTGCCAGCGTGTCTCCATGCGCCAGTTGGCGCTGCTGCACGTCGACACGTGCGCATTTAAATAAGTAATCCAGCAGCACAGGCAAAGTCAAAGGCACATTTACTTATGGCCACAACATACTCGTACTGGGCCAGGCTCAAATCTTGGCAAAGTTTTCCGCCTAATGGTATATTTAAAGCATAGCTGCTCCTTGCTGGCATGCGCTTGAATTCTACACAACTCAAGTTCCAAGCGAAAACCAAGAATGGGCGTTTACTTCGTCTGAGAAATGTGGTAGAGCAAATTCTTTAGGCTTTATTTACTCTTTTTTAACAAATTTTTAACTGGTTTGCACCGATCCCTGTCAGAAAACTAAAGCTATGCAAGCTTAAAAGGAAACATTATTTGAATTTCTTAAATGGAACAAAGCTCCGACTAACATTAAGTTATACAAATCTGAAGATATAAATTTATATTGCAAGCTTGTAAAGTAAGACTTTGCATGACAACGAAGATGAGACGGCTCCAAGTTCAACACTTACAATTGTTCCATTCATAAAAATTCACATAAAAATGGAGTCTCAAAATATTTAGACATCATCAAATTTTAGCATTCAGCTTAAATCAATATTTTTTCATTTGCGACCTTTTTTAGTAGAAAGTGTACTATAAGTAAGCTGACTGGCTCGAGGTCAAACGCTGGTTTCTTGAACCAACAACAACAACAAGGTATAAAGCACACAAAAGTGAGCAGGTTGCCTGTATAGCTATTTCAAGCATCTCTCCGCGCTATCATCAGCAGACATTTGCAAAGCTTGAACTTGTTAAGAATTCTAACGAATTAAATGCTTTTAATTTTTTTTATAATGCAACACACTGAAAAATAATAATAAAATAAAAATAAAAACATAAAATAAAAGAAAGTAATACGATTGGCGTAATAAAATGTTAAGTAACCAATTTCTTATTTAATAAGTATATATGAATATATGGACACATATGTGCTTCGTGGATCTACAAATGTCGCTTCGGGCACTGCGTCTGGTCAGCAGCTAGTCTGTTCGTAATCAGCAACCAGGCAACTGGTGCAGAGCTCGGCTACTTGTGGACCACACAAATCCCGAGTCTAGCTGTGAGTGAGAGCAGTTGCCTTAATATACGGATGAACTTGTGTGTGTGGCCGCAAGCATTGAACTTTTGCAATTACAAGCATTACCTACATGCAAGGCAGCAATAAAAGACATCAACTTGATACTGACAGCGTTGATGGAACTGGCTGCTATTTGGCCGAGTGTCTGACTGTCTGCTCGGGAGGCCCGCCTTGAGTCTGTGTGAAATAGGTCAACTGCACTCAATGGAAACCGACATGTGGCATGGCAGACTTGCCAGCTGCATTACTCTGCCCTTGTCCTCATTCCCCCCTTTTGGCGCTGTTTGATGGCACTTTAGTCCAAGCCGTTTCCCTTTTTATAAATTTCCTCAACGTGCCATTTTTGAGCAAGTGCATTTCAGCTACAGAGCTAGCGAAGTAGAAACTTAAGCTGCCGTCAGTTTCGACTGGGCAACAGCTGAAGGTTTTCCAGCTACTCAATTCCCAGGGTATCTCAGCTCATGCATAAAGATGGGCACAGTCAACAAAGTTATTTTATAAGTCAAGTTTATAAATGATGCAACTTTTTAATACTGTCGATTAAATTGAAATTAATTTGCTTTTAGGAAATTAACATTTTACTAAATATCTTCGGTGACGTTTTGGCATGTTTATGTTTCAAGAAAAAGAAATAGTATTTATCTTTTTTTTCTGAAAACTCTGAATTGCCAATTCAAGTTTTAGTCTACTCGTGATTAGAAGAGTATTTCAGCTTCGCGTATTCAAATACTGCTATAAACTCTGAAGAGTTTCACAGTATTTTGCAAATGCCAGTGTCCAAAAGTAGTGTAGGCGTGGCACAAGTGGGTCATTGAGCGCACATCATGTTGCCTTGGATAACAGGAAATCTTTATCACATTTGTGTGCTGATGGCCAACATATTCGTTCGTATAATCAAAATCTGGCTAAGCGCATAAGCCGACAAAACTATGCGCACTAATTAATGAAAACAATTAGTAAATTAAGTTTGCTATTTCCGCTCGATGACAACGACAAGAATAATAATAACAAGGGTAGCAGACAATTGGCCAAACATAAGCGGCAAAATATCATAAACATAAAAACGCAAACGTTGGCAATAAACGGGCATAGAAATGCCCAAAATTTATGCTAATTGGACTTGTTTACCAGTGCGTGTGGTTTAACATGCATAAATCTAAATCTATACCGAAAAGCTCTCTCTCCCTCTCGTTATATCTATCTGACTCACTCTCTTGTTGGCTCATACGTACACATATATGTATATATATATATATGCATATATATATTGCCAGCATTTAGCTGACATCTTCAATTTTGTTTATTTGTGTCTGCAACGCCAGCGGCAGGTTGCCGGAGCTCAGAGCAGGACGAGCTCAAGCCGAATATCTCTCTCTATGTGCGTGCTGTGATTTCTTGTGTCAACCCGACAATAACAACCCAATAGTGAGTATGCTTAAGTCGATTGCGCCCGATTGACAGATACCCTGTACCAGGATAAAAGGAAATGGAGAGAAACATACGAAGTAGTGATAAAAGCTATTCCATGATACATGATTGTTGCCACAATCGATTGTGTTTGTCATATCCGATTTTGTTGTCTTTTTTTTAGGTATTACAAAAATATCAAACAATTTTTGAACTGTTAAAAATATATTGATTAATATATTTTCTGATTAATTCTTAAACAAAATCTAAAAGAGTATTAAAAAATAATTATATTCTATTAACTATACGAAACACCCAATGTTTAAAACTGAAATTGCTAAATGAAGATTTTCAAATTGCCTGTTTTTAATTATTCAGAATTTTGTAATAGTAAAAACAAAAAAAAACTGAATTACCCATTTTGAAAATACTTGGAATTTTACTCTCTAAACCCTAAGCAATGCCAAATTTCGAATGCAGTGACTTTTAAATACATTTGCTTACTGTTACAAACGTTTCCAAACTGTATTATACCCATTTGGCAAATTTTCGGGTAAACTGAAAACAAAACCAGCAGCAGACGAATGAGCAAATATTTTATATTTGTTTCGAAACCAAAGCCAAGCGGCAGCCAATCTAAAAACAAAGGCATCGCAAAATATTTGATTTGGCATTGTGTGGATAAAGAGGCTAACGAGGGGCATCCGCATTCACATTCTGTACAACTGATGCGCTCGGCGCCGGAATTCCTTGCAGGATTTGCGCTGAGCGCCGTCTAGAACTTGGCCTATACCAAAATTGTATTTGCATGTCAATTGCGCTTGTTTATCTCGCGTTATTATTTTTGACATTAGCTTTACGGACAGACAGGAGTCTAAAGGAGGCGGGGTCAGATATAATGGATAAATTCTAGTCAAGCTATACAGCGAACTTGGAAATCATAATTTACATGATAAACTGACTTTGCCGAGGGGTAAGAGCTAGCCACTGCTAGAGGGGCCGAAGGTCAATTTAATTAAATATATTTCTAAGAAACTGAAAGAAAACTATTCAAGGAAAAGTAATATTGATTTTTCAAATGTCAAGAAAATACCTTGAAAATGGTTATGGGTATTATGGAAGCGGTAATTATACTTCCTTTCCTTTATCAGATAACCAATAATTAATTTCTTATATTTATTTATATAAATGTTAACTTGATTAAATTTAGGATACACAACAAACTATAGACTATTTGACAATTAAAAAAAATATTAGAAAGGATGTGATGAGTTTGTTCGAACTAATTCATTGGCAGTTTTGGATAACTTTCATTAGCTGACTTGACGTTCATCAGCACATTTCGCCGAATAATCGATAAGTGTTAATCTCATCACAAGCACATTTACTGTTAGTGACCAATAAACTTCATTGACTTTGGGATGCAATTAAAAGCCATTTTACAACACTATAAAAGCCATCTACTATTAACGATAAACTGTGAAAGTTTGACAAAGAGCTTTTGAGTTGATTGACGAAAATGTTTACCACAAACTTTTCATAGGTTCCTATAAATTTTAATGTTGTCTGTTGGGGGAGGGGGCTTCCAAACGACCGGCTTCGCAAGCATTCTTTTGTGCTGACAGCATGTAAATGATTGGAAAACTCAATCTCGAGTTGCAGTCAAATGCCTGCTGACTAACCGCAAAACAATCAAAAAGTGCTTTAATCGAAAATGAAAAGCAAAAAAATCAAGTACGAGGAAACACGATTTGCGAAAATGCGGCAAGTGGCAGAAAGCAATTAATGTGTGAACAATAGTTGGAAAAGCTATTGCATAAAAATATATACGAATATATTTTACTCAAATAGTGGCTGATGTGCATTCACAGAACTCCATTAGCCGCAGTTCAAGGTGCCTCTTTAAGCCAGCACGTACGGTACATAGATTTTTATATGCCTTATGCTTCTGCAGGACTCCTAGCTTAGCACTCTAATTCGAGTTGAAGCAGACGGTGGCTCATAAATTGTTGACCAAATCCACTCAAATCCGTACACCTGTTCTCGCAGCTAAGTATTATTGATAGGCATTAAAATCACGCGCGTGTCCAAAACGCGCACTCAATAGAGAATTACGTGCATTACATACGCATGGCTGCCATACTTATTTTTCTGATGACGATGAAGCATTTGGCATATACATACATAATAAGCACTTATACACTCACACATATGTAGTGCGAGGGGTGTGCATAAGTGTTGTTATAAACTCATTAGCCCACGGTTAGAATCCCGCTTGGAAGAGCTGAAAGCTGCGCTTCGCAAAGTGCTGCTTTCGCCCAGCTGCAACTATACGAATGGTTTATGCACCCACTTGGACAGCCGGAGGGTGTGATTTGGCCAAGGCAGGTGCGAAGAAGAGACCGACAAAAGAAAACACCAACTGCTAATACAACTTTGTAATAACAGTTTTCGTTCAACAACAGACAATTATACTTCTATGGGAACTGTGCTCCAACTTTCGAGTCTTTAAAAAGTTTCTAACTCAGTCGACAATTGGAAATTTTAAATATATAAACATATGGCATCTATACGAAATGCGAACAGCTTCAAGCAGTAACTTTCATGGTAATAATAGTTTTTTCTTAGAACTTTTTATGTATTTCAATTATTTTTCCACATTTTCTGATTGATTTCTAAGGAATTTTCTCAAACTTTTTATTTTTTCTTGGAAAGAAGTCGATGAATAAACAAATTTAATTTTACTTTCGTTTCTTAGAAAAAAGTAAATTAATAAAAAAATTAAATATTACTTTTGTAAACAATAAAAGGAAATTAGTTTTTAGGTCGATATCCCAATTCTTAATAAGTATTTTATTTATTTTTAATTTCTTCCATTCGATCAGTCACATTCACCTGCTAAAAATAACACACTACATATTTATATGTTGCAATAAATGTAGAAAAACTATAAATTGTTGAGTGCAACGTGCAGGCCAAAGAATTTGTAATATTATTTAGGCATCAGAAAATAGCCCAAAATAAGTAGCTGCATTGTTGCCAAGTAAACGAGAAGTTGTCTGAAAAACTCTTGACCCCGTTAGTCAATTGGTTGACTCTCTTGGCTTTCCACAATATCAATTTGCAAGACAATGCAACTGGGTCCCAGGCCAATCCCTGCGCAGGACTCTCGTTAGTAGCGGCGTCAATGCATTTGATTGCACAATCCTTCATTGCCAGGACCTCTGGCCAGCTAGCCGGCTACTTGTGCACTTGTGTACTTACTCTTCCAATTTCTTATTCAATATATGCATCTGTTGTTATATATGTATGTAGTTTGTCTGCTGACCACAGTTTTTGTCCCAGTCCCGTTTCACATTAGCATGGCCATCGCACAAGGATTCTTTTGTGTGTCTCTGGCCCACTTTTTATTGGCCTTTGTGGCATTTGTGTCATAAACCGCTTTGGCATTTCGCTGGCACCGTCCACAGCTCGCCACTCGAATTTAACTGAATTTCCATCTTTTGCTCTCCTCTTTCTTTGCTCTATTAAGTTCGTTTTTTTGCATGTGCTCACAACTTTGTTTTATTGACTTTGCAGCAGAAAAATTTCAAATTTAAATTGCCATCAAAATGCGCAAGAAATGACAAATTGCCAACTAAGCCATAAAATACTCTAGCCAATGTATCAATTTGTCTGGCTGTGCACGTGCTTGTGTGTGTGTGTGTGTGCAGTATACAATTTTGTTCATTTAATAGCACTCATTATGCTTCACTTTTTGCAATCATTTGATTGTGCATGTGGCATTGGACATTTTGATTTAAATTTGTTTTGTTCGGTTTAGTTTGCCTGCATTCCCCAATTTTGCCAAATATTTAAATTGATAGCCCTCGTTTTGCTACCCCTCGGGTATTTACACGGGGCTTTACGCCCGTTAACCGCAAAATGCAATTAAACATTGGAACGTGAAAGAGCCCAGAGCAAAAGACAATAATTTATGTAATAAGTAAATTTTTAGTGAATAAACATTGCGTTTTAATTTGGTTTGCCCTAGGTGACTGTCTGCAATCCTCATGGACACCGCAAAAATGTTGTTAATACAAATATGAAAATAAATATAAAACAAGTATTATATAAATAAATAAATAAATAAAAACAAGTATACAAATAATAAATTCATTATCATTTAGAATAGCTTAATAATTTAGCTACCTAATAAAAGTAGGCGAGTTCGCATTTAAAAATGAGTTGGCGAATAACTAAACGCAATCAAGAAGATTTGTATCTCGTATCTTTCATATTAATGCCAAATGAATCGACTAAAATGGTAAATAATTTATACACTTGTTTAATATGCGTGAGTTTATTCGCGAATGGGCTTAAACAGCCATTAAACTGTTCTCCAGTACAAATATCGGCAGTAAACGGCGCAAAATTTGCATGCCAGATTTTGTAAGGGTTGCCAACGCAACTATGGCATTCCATTTATTGCGTATACGCAGCGTACGCCCAAATCTTAAATTCAATAAGCACTAGCTGTGGTTTATTGCCCTGACGTGGTGGAACAGAAAATAATTAGACACTCAGCATTATTTGTAGGCAATCAAATTGAATTTAGTGTTGGGAAAAGCTTGGTGTTGCAAAAGCCACGCCCACATCACACACGCATGCCTTTGTGTTCCGGCTGGTGCTTGTATGTGTGTGCTTATGGCTAAGAGTGTGTCCTGCGGACACTTCCTTCTGCCTGGCAAGCTGTTAATTCTCATCACGTTTAATGTAATGGCAGCACGTTAACTTTGAAGCGCAAAATTGGAATTCAATATGTTCGCTAGCATATAAAATGTGCGACTTTCTCGCGCCCTCCCCTCTCTCTTTCTCTATCATTCTCCATCGCTCCCACTTTCAATGTGTATCTCTTTCAATATTCTACTTTGGCGAGTTGGGGCAAAACTTTTTCTTGCCTCACACTCGGCTCGTAAACGCGCTTTGAATTATGCCTTCGATGTGGCCAAAAAGCAACTGGAACTTGAAAACTGCCAACTGTGTTTGCCCCCAAAAGCCAGAAGCCACAAGACAACTTTCTACTGGCTCGTTCCGACATGTAGATTATTATAATGAATATTTAATATAACTTTCTCTCTATATGTATGTGTTTTTGTTGATTTGCTCAGCAAAAACTGTATAAATGAAACGAATTATTTTCATTTTGCTGCACGAATATATAGGTATATATTTGCTTATAGCTTTTTTTTTTTTTTGCTGCTTTCCCGACTCACAAAAGCAAACACGAACACAAACAATGAAAATTAAATGAAATTTCGCTTGGCAAAGGCTACTTCCAAAAAACGAACACTCCTCTTAAATGTTGCAAAAATAAACTTTTTTGTCAAGCAATTGATATGGGTGACATCTACATAAAGTTTATATATAGTTGATTAAAGCAACGAGTTAAAACATTGAAAAAAATCTTGTATGCAAAAATCAGGACTGAGCCGGCTAGATATATGTATGTATAATTTTTTTTTTTTTTTTATATATTATAGGAAGTACCAATCGAACACAAAGCATTGAGGAAAAAGCTTATTGAAACTCTTAATAGCCCCGGTTTTATTTTGTCTGCGTACAGGGTGTCTTCTAGTCAGGAAATACCGACAAGAGAATTCTTAAAAACAAGGTTGAATTGCAGTTGCTGTCATTTTTGTCCTTAACTGTGCGCAACGCACCTGTAAGGACAACACAGTTCCTTTGGTGGATTGCTTTGGGTTCAACTGCTGCCATTTCGCAGCCCCATTACACGTCTTAATTGACTCATTTCAAGCTTTCAAACTGCTACAGTAAACTTTTGTATACGCTTTCTTAGGGTATAAAAACTTTCCAACTAGTGTGCGACCTTCTTAGATCTAAGTCAAGTCTCTGAGAATATAAAGACAACTAAAATTCAGTTTTAGTTTTCTAAGAAACTTAAAAATTAAATTAAATTATTTAAGTGATGCAAATAAATAAATATTATAATCATATAAGAGCGATGTAAAATTTTAAATTTAACGCTCAAACAATTTTTCAAATTCACTCACATTTATTTCTTGAAATATACAGAAATAAATCAACAAATTAAAAAATCTAATAATTTGAAAAAAAAAAGTACTTCACTAGGGTCATTCAAGAATTTTTATTATGAATTACTCAAGTGTAAATAAAAAGAAAAACCAGCCTTTTAATTGTGAATGTATATAAATATTAATTGATTGCTTACAAAAATAATTTGAACTTTTTAATTACATTGGAAGCCCTCCCATTTCACCAAATTTTTAAAAGCTAGCTGTTTTTGTTGATGAAGCCATTGAATTTTGTACCGGGTACAGGGTTGTACAGGGTATTTTCTCCGGCACTTCACAGGTTCTAGATTGGTTTTAGAGTCGAGCACGTTACTGTTAAGTACTAGGAGTAGAGCATATATACACACGTATGTAATTACAGTGAATTCTCGTATCGTAAACTGCGGCACACGTCGAAGACGCACGGCCTGATGCCACATTAATAAGTTATTTGACCATGACTGGCATGGTTCTGGCTTGTCGTATCTTTGCTTTATGTCAGCCATTAAATTCAACCAGATCCAAGGCGAACTGCTCATCTGCACTTAACCCACTCAACGAGTCGCACTTGGACGGCTGAACCCGTTGGACATTTGGACACTTTGATACTACGCCACTGCACATGACAGAGAGTAACTTTCCTTCTGCTATGCGAGGCCACATATCAGCTCATTCTCTCTCACATGTGGCACTCTCGTCGCGTGCCAGAGAGTCACACGGCACATTAATAAGTTCAGTTACACTTCCAGGCCAGGCCAGAGCACATTATTCATGCCTTCACGACATAATTACAATTTGAATTGCTTTTATTGCCACGAGCACTGGTTTTATACCTTATGCTCCCTTTGCCCGTTTTTGTTGCTGACAAATGAAAACATTGTGCTGACATTTACGTGGGCTACAACAACAACAGCAACGACAACAACAACAAACAAAGCGACAGCAGGATGAATGTAGCTGTCCGGCTCATTGCCTTCACTTCACTTATGTTTAATTAACATTATGCGATGTGCCAACAGCTAAAGGCTCTCCAGCTTTTCTGTTCTCTGTAAAATCCGCATTTTCTATACTTTTTTACAGGTAAACTGGAAAACTTAGCCTGAGGCAATTTCCTTTAACTTTGCCTTTATCTTGAATTTATGCATTTTATTTCTTTTCGTTTCATAATATTTATATAGAAATAACAGTTCAAGCTTGTTAATTATAAAATTTTCATTAAATTAGCCTGTTCCTGGAAAAAAACCAAGGCATACAGAGCCCTAAATTATGATTCTGTGTTTAGGTAGTGCCTTAAGGTCAATTATATTATCTTGCCAAAATATTTATAAACAGATTTAAGGCGTTTCCAAAACAGAAAAACTCAACTGAAAGTTTCCTTGTATTTGCCGAAATTATCTGTAGCCAGCCCACATTTAAAAATTTCAGTGCAGTTTCAAACTCACAATTACACCATTTTGTTGGCCACTCAATCACATATTCTAGACATGCGTATATGTGTACATATGTGTACATTGGCCTTGTGGTTAGCTGCTCATGTCAAGTTTATCAATTTGTCAGAATGTTTACCAATGAGTTCTGTTTTTGAGTGACAAGTGAATCGCCTTAACCCAATAGATAATGCCACGCGCTCCACTTCAATGTCATCCATAATTGAACCAAAGTGCTCCAAAGTTGGACAACATTTTCCATCAAGCCAAAAGACTGTAAGCAACGACAACAGAAAAATCATTAGCCTACAGTCACATTTACAGAACGCAAATAATATAAATAAACTTTAAGCTAAACCCACTTGGCTCTTTTAAGCTTTGGATGTTGCCTCTGAAATGGGTGGAGTAATTGGTGATGGTGTACCTCCCCAGAGCATTTCGCTACCCACTTGCTGCTGGGCCCACGTTCAATTTCCGAATTCGAATTCCAAATTCCCGAGTTCGGCGCATTTCGAAGCAATATATTACGGCGCATTCTGACTGTCTGTGCACTGTTATGCTTTCAGCTTTTTCTTTTATACTGATACCCTTGCAAAGGGTATAAGAATTTCGCAATGAAATTTGCACTATTTCCGTTGCTGAGAAGTAAATGTCTGTTCGTGCACTTTTAAAATATGTGTACTTATTTAGTATTAATATTATTTTAAAAGATTTGGACAACAATTATATATCCATTTATAATAATTTAAAAAATTGTAACTTCAAAAATGTATATTGCCTGACATCAAAGTCTGCATAAGTAAAAAATCTACAAAAGATTAATCAAACGATGAAATTTAAATATTGTTACATTAAAAAAGAAACAAGCCTTTCCTACTTAATTGAAAATAGTTTATCGAACCGAGGTTTGAACTAGGAACATACGATCATTGATACATAAAACGATATTTACGTAAATGCCAAGCATAGGTTCGAACCGACCACCTAAGCAACGAAAATTTTTTTTGGTTTGCAGCCAGAAGCTGCTTTCAAAAAAAAAAATTCATTAAATGCTTTCTGCTCAATTAAAAATGTGTCTGCTTGTTTTCATATAACTGCTTATAGTGGAAATGCTTGTAAGGGTATTTAACCTTCGGCTGTTTTGAACGGATTTTTCTTGTTTTCAATTTCTTTAAAACGTTTATTATCACCATTGCCGTATCTGGCACACAATCAAGATAAATCGCTGGCAATTGCGGCTATTTTGCATTATTTTATGGACAAGTCGCCGCAACGGCGCATTTATTGATTTTGTTATTATTTTTCGTACAAAAAAAAAATAATAATAATACAAACAAATATAAGTAAAATAATATTTCTACATTTGCCACTTTGTTGCTGCCGCAGCGCAGCTGCTTATCAAAGAAGAAAAAATACGTTGCTTGTCCTCGGGCCCAAATAAAAAATTGAAAAATATTTTTTCTGCCTTCGACCCGGCGGAGGCACGTGTGCTGTGTAGATTTAAATATTAAATTTGCCCTGAGGCGGCCAAAAAATGTCAGCACAGCACAGGAATGAGAGCTCCGCTTTGTTACTTACTCAAGCAAAAACCAATTAATTAATAATGTCAATATTCGCGGGGGCGTGGACAAAGAAAAAGAATCGCGAAATATTGTGAAAGAGAAACAACAGCGAAATAAAAACAAATTAATGAATGGGATGAATACGCGACGGAAAAGGCCTTCAAAAAAACAACGATTAAACATCAATTTTGATTTTATGACATTTACGAGTGGAGTTGTATGTGTTAATTGTTATTTGCCTTGTTGAGTTTTGCCCTTTACCGAAAAGTCACACCATTGGAAAAATGTCACAGACTGAAGGAGAATCTTTTACCATGAAGAGTCCAAACAGAAAACATTTACCCGTCCGACCAGCAGTGGGCTCTTTAGCTTGGTGGGGAAAATATAAATTCTGAGCTTAATATAAAAAAAAGAGTAAAAGAAAAAAACTTAAGAAATAAAAATAATAATTGAAGTGAAATGACAAATGATGCTTCGATATTTTTCGATCATTTTCAAATCATAAATCATAAGAAATTTTATTTTCAAATACAAATTACATTTAAATACAGAATCATCCTATTTATTTTTATTGTTTAGATATAAAAAGCTGCAGTTTTTGTGTAAAGTTTGGAGTGGCTATTACTTAAATAATTTCTAATTTTTCATATATTAAATTAAATATCCTTCCACGCAAAATTGTATATCATGATTTTATGACTGGAATATGCTTTTGTGACTAGATTGTTACCTTGTATAGAGATTTTTCTATTTGACATATTTACCCAGGGCTCGACGAAAGCTCGTTAGCTGCTTTTAGCTTTATGTTTAAATTATACCATTGTTAATTATAGTTCTCTGCTCTGCTCTTACATTCATAATTAGTTTGTAATTGTTAAATAAGTGCGGCATAATCAACTGTTAAATTTAAGAAAGCAGCTTTAATTAAACTGGCTGAATGTGAATTTCAGTAAAAATAAAACAAACGAACAATTTCTAAGCCAACGCTTTCATTTGCATGTGAAATTCCATTTGCCAGGCCGACCCGACCCAGCCAGCCATTCCATGCAATTTTCACAATTACCCATACGCAGCGTACTGGCCCGCAAAGGTCATTACATTACCCCATGCGACTGCGGGTACGAGTGGAAGTGGAAGTGGGAGTGGGGTGCAAAACTACAAGTTGGCGAAAACACGAATAATTTCCATAAGCTACAAAATTTATGCTAAAATAAGCGTCACATAAAATGCAAATAGTTATTATTACACTTTTTCTAGCTGCGCCTGGACCGAGACCAGGTGAGTGAGAGAGGGGGAGAGAAAGAGGATGGTGCGGGAGCTGAGGCCAGCTGCAGGTTTCGCTCTCTTACCTGTATATAGCTTGTATTTAGTCTCGTTTCGCTGCGTTCATCATAATTAAGTTATGGGCAACATCTTTGGGGCAAGCAGCTGCAGGAGCGGGCGGACCTTCAACCGGCAAGGACTTTAGTTCATTGCATGCTTCACAATGTGGCCCAATGGCAGTTGTTGTTCGTAGCTGGGTATGTATATGGTATGCGGCACAACATGAGATTATGCTGATACTAATGCTAATGGTGCTCCGTGAGATACACATCTGGCGCATATCCCGATTTGCAAGCGAGCATAAGAGAACATTGCTCTGCGATGCTGTCTACCTTAATGTTTAATGATATAAATACATCGGCTTACTTTATGACTGCCTGGAAGTGTATGTGTGCGTGAGTGTGTCTGCGTTTTTGGGAAATAATGAACATAGCTGTGCGTATTAATTACTGCAATAATTAACAAGCGACAACAACAACAACAACAACATTTGCCGCCTGTGCGTATATGGCACAATAATTTGCGTAGTTCGTTCATCGTACAATTTATTATTTGTCATCTGTTATTATGTCATTAAGAGTCTTTTTATTGCTGTACATTTTTAATTATCATTTGATCAATTTTTTGTACTTTTTGCACCCGAGTTCGTGCATTGTGCTCGTTTTAATGCTGTTTTACACGGCAATTAAGTTGTAGAGTCGAAGCAGCTGCTGCCAATGAAATTGAATGACCCATCAATTTGAATTGAAAATGGAGCAGTAATTAAGAATATCTCGTCAGAGGGCAAGTATGATTAACTAGTTCATTAGCTCTACCTGATTTTGAAGTGTCGCCAAAGTGAAATAATATTAAAATTTAATAAAAATAAAAGTAATAAACATTCGCTTGCTTTCGCTTTATTACATTTTATTTGGTTACTCAAATTGCCTCAAGCCGACTGGAAATGGCGCGCCATATGCATACATTATATTTTAATAAACTTATCAGCGAGGGAACGCAAAAAATTATACAAAATAAATAACAAACTGGCGCATTGCATGCAAAACTCAATTGCAAAAAGCGCGCATATATTAAATAAAGCACCCAAATAAAACAACATTTCACCTGAGCGAAAAATAAAGTTTGTTTTAGAAATATTCACATAAGCATTTGCAAAAATAGAATTTATGTACATCAATATAATTTGATTAAAAATGTTTAATTAATTATACAATAAAACATTTAAATATAAATCACAAAAAAAATTGGAAATTATGAAATAAATGAAATAAATGTATTCGCCAGATTGTGAATATTTATATAAGTTGTGGCAATTAATTATTTAACAAACTAAATTCATATGTATGTATGTCGTTCATAAAAAAAATTTACGACTTTTGCATGGCAGCTCATACCTCACCTGTTGGCAGTCAAGCACCTGTGGTTCCGCCCACCATCGATTTTTCAGTTCATTAATATTTTATTTAAGCCTTAAAACAATTTGCAGCTTTTATTCGTGCTTTTCAAAATGAAAATGTCAAGCCCGAAAAACACATATTTGCATAAATAATGTTTTCTGTTTGTTTGTTTGATTTAAGAACAAAGCAATTGTGTGTGGACTCAACCTTGGGATCAATATAAATTTGCGACTATTAGCACATTCAACAAAATTTCTGGCTTAGTGTTCCCAATTCCATTCTTTCTTCCTCTGGCTTTGACATAATACAACTTTTTCTCAATGTTTTTGCAAATTTAACTTTGGTCTACACCCAGCTACTTATGAGGGATGGAGTGCGCGGAAAAAGGAGGAGGAGTAGGAGAAGGAGGCGGGTCATAAAATAAACATGTCATCACGCAAAAGAAGTTCATTTTAATTTTAACATTGCATGTCAAACTTCTTCCCTTGGCTTTGGCTTGGCAATTTGCGTTGCCAACTTTTTTGCGCTTTTTGTGCTTTGTTCACTGCAAATAAATCAAAGGCAGTTTACTCTTTCGACTCTTTCGGCCGTTTTAGTTCAGTGTTCGGGCTTTTTAATGGCCACAAATCACGTGTTTGGGGCTATTTCATAATGGCGCGTGTGCCAGCCTCGATAAGGAAATATAATGTTGGGCTGGCTGCTCTTTTTTCCTATTCCTTTGACTTGAGGCATTTTGGAAAAAAAAGTTCGCCAAGTGTGATAAGTGACCGCCTAATGGCACATTTGATTGTTTATGAAATGCATTTAGTGTGCCGCGAAATGATAAGATTCGAGCTCATTAATGCCTACCTTAAGGCACGTCATAAACTTGTTATTCGCACAAATTCAAGGCAAACACAATTTGTTTCAATTTGTTGGCCTGTCTGCGGAATGTCAAAGTCTCAGCAAATCCATCAAAACTGTCAGCTAATAACTTAAAGCTAAGTCGGCATACAAAAATCAAATAATTACAAACACACATATGTTTGTGTGTGGAAGCAGTTGTGTTCCATTTATCCTACTTGTTTCAATTTCTACAAGATATATTTTTAAAAATTTTGTGTTTTGAATTTTAGTTAAAATAAATACTAAATAAGTAACTATCAAAATATTTGAAATATAAAATATTATGTAAAATAAATTTATTATCTATACTAATTTATAGTATACTAATTTATATAATACTATACTAATTAATTTAAACTTGCCGTGTTTTGCTGCAATCGATAAATATCGGTTTTTAGCCTCTCAGATCATATTATAACGATGCCACTTTTAAGGTATCGCCTTTATTTATTTCATTTGAATTTCGTTTTGAAGTTGATCGAATTGTGAAGCTAACGCATTTGGGAACATTCCCGAATACCAAAAAGAACAAAATAGAAAACAAAATACAATACGTTGTAAAAGGTTTGCCTGCCGGCAAACCGTGGGTGGCTGAGTCAACTGGTTGTCAAATTTTAGTTGCGCCCTTGTGCAATTACCATAATGATGTCAGGCAGCGCACAAATCAAGCGACGTCGTTTATTACAAGTGCGAGAACTTAATTAAAATGCCGAAACAAAGGCGTTTCGATGGCAGGTCGGGACCGGGAACTGCGGCGAGGGGGCAGCAAAGGGAAAGTGCGGCGCATAAACTATGCACAATGCCAAGTGAAAGTGCCGCTGGTGATAGCTGCTGCTGCTCAAGGACTTCCGCTCCTGCTGCTGCTGCTGCTGCCGTGGCACATGAAAAACAACAAATGGAGCTGGCACGTGGGTGGGTAGGGGGGCGCCGGTGACTTGGTTGACTTTTATGATTGCTTCGCTGCCAATGGCTGGCGCAAATGAAAATGGAAAGTTTGGCATTGCCGGAACGCTGCGCTGAACACCAATGCGTCTTTTCACGCAATTTGAAATCCCAACTCAATTTGAGTAATTTTGCAGTGAATCCTTTTGACTGCGGTTCGTGTGCGATGCGATGTCATCATCATCACAGCGCTGACGATCATCACCACCAAACAACCCCATCGACATTGGCCAGGCAACGCCACGGCATTGTCCAAGTTCGCAACGCTGCGCAAGTTACTGGCTTTTGGTTATTGGTCGTCTGGTGGTCTGATGGTCGGATAGTCTGCTGGTCTGCTGTTCTGGCTTTGTTAATTTGGTTCACCAGCTACACACACACACACATAACTATCATTGCCACACACACACATGCAGCGCAGTTTACCCACAATGCTTTTGGCAAACGCATTTGGAACATTTGCTTAATTTTCTGCGTCGTTTGCCGCATTTTAATTGCTTTTGCTCACACACACGCACACACACACTCGCACACGCGCAGTCTGACACTTACACTCAAATGGCAGAAGGACATCGCACAGATACACACACAAAAGTTTGTCAATCTGCAATTTGAATGCGCGGCATCATCGGCGTCCGTTTCCTGCCAATTCGCTGCATCTGTTTGACTCATAAACCTGCGCGCCATTAAATGAGATGAGTTTCTGACGAAATTATCTTCTTGAATGCGCGTTGACGCAGTGCGTGCCAGGGTAAAAAGAATCCATTCTCGTTCGATTTTAATGTTTAATGATCAATTTCGCTCACATACGCACTTATGCGGCATACCTCTGCATGTGGATGTGGATAGGGCTGTGGCACGTTGGGCGCCACAGATTGTTTCATAACTCAGTTAGCTAAGAAGCGCCAGCGGAAAGTTTAATTAAGTTGCTTAGTAAATCAAATCAAATGAGCAGCTTGCGACAAGGATTACTAGAACCCCTACCAGGCACCAGGCACCAGCTCCGGGCTGCGCCGAGTCCTTTCTATTGCCGCCAGGTACCCTAATCCGCTCGACTGGCAGCCTTTGCATCGCTCTCAAGTGGCATTAAAACAAATTACAAGTAATTAAAGACTCACTACTCATTGACGACGACTACTCCTGCCAGCAGCTGCACTTGAAGTTACATTTTTTTTATCTTCTTCTTCTACCTCTTCTGGTTCTCGTTTCGCTTTTGTTAGCCAGACTTGTATAAAATTCTGTGAATATGCTTTTCGCCCTGCTTAAAAAAATCGTTACTATGCATATTTATATCCAGATATATATATAAGTGGTCTTCGTTAAACAAAATATAATATACTCCTGCTGACATTTTTTCTTTTTTGCTGTAGACATAGGCTTAGGCAGTTTAAAATCAACTTTTTAATTCTTCTGCCATCTCTAAAAAAAATTAAGAAATATTATCTTAAGTAATCTTAAAAGAATTATGATCACATTTGCTAAGAATATTTCAGTCATTTTTATAAAATTCTTCCAAAATATTTAAAGAAGCTGAGAAACGGCTTTTAAACGAAGTCTTCATCAGGAATATAAATATTACGAAATAGCCTTTGCACACTTCTATGCGTTACACATTTCATAACAAATTTAAAATACCCTCTGCGTAACAATAAAGATTAACAGAATTTAAGTTTTCATATCCGGACTAACTACTTTTTGAAGCGAGCAAGTATAAAACAAAATTTTATTCCACTTAGCGAAGTTGAACCCTTAAATAACTCGCTCAACCACTCAAAGCTCTCAAAACGAGAAAACTAAGAACTTTGAATTTGTTTAAATAATATAATTAAAAATCATGAAGCCACAGACTTGTGGTTGAACCCAAATAACTAACCAGCAAAAAATACTTAAGACAAAGCTCAACCTTATTATTGGCCAAAGTCTCGACGAAAGCACGAACTTACCGCCGTTCATCTCAGTTTCATTCTCTTCTCATTCTTAGCCCGAGCTCTTGATTGTTTACACGCTTTCTTTGATTTATTGCATTTATCGCTTAAAAAATCAAAAAAAAATCATTTGATAAATGATAAAAGTTTTTATTTGTTTATGGTAATTAAAAAATATCTTTAATAGCTCTTTGTCATCCCTTGTTGTTTTTTTTTTAATGGCCTTGCGTTGCAAATTTTTGATGTTTTAGTGGAATGTAATTGGGGACTATGTTGGAATATTAATGGTACTTAATGATAATAGAAGGATTATCGCATAAGTTGACAAGTATTTTCAGGATTAGGGCATCTAAGGAATTTAACTTAATTTATTGAAAATAAAACAAATAAATAATAAATTACCTAACATACTGCCTACCTTTTCGTGTAATTAAGTCAAAAATGAGCGCCAACCTAAATTCGACTTTTCAATTTATAAAATAAAGCTCAGGCAGCTTGATTTCTTACAGAGTAAGAGTAATTTGTTAAGTGTTAATTGATTTCAGTAATTTTAATTGCTGTTAACTTTTCCACCTTGTAGAGATTGTTCATTAGCAGTCGGAATGCTGATTGGCGCCTAAAAACCTTTCTGAATTTTACAGTGGGAGTTTTTCTTCAAAGTTGAAAATTTAAAAAGTTAAATTTGCAAAGAAAGAAAATTGATGATAATAATAACGAAAGTAAAAATCCAATATATGATACCTAGGCCGAGTTTTTATTTAAATTGAATATACTTAAACTTGAATGGTAAGTAAATGGTCCAAACAATTTAAAGCTGACTCAATTATCACCTGTTAAATAAACCAGCGTCTGCTCACATGACCTGAACGAAAGTTCGCTTTATCACATAATTTGTTCCTCTTCCGCTGGCGCTGCACTCGCAAAATCAATGACCCGAATGTGCAATGCAATTCAATATTATCAGCAGTTGGAAAAAAGACTCAAATAAAAGAAATTACACAGCTGCCATGGCAGTTACATAACCACGTAGCCATATTCCCCGCTGAGCGCCTCATCTTTGCCCCCAAATCGAATTCGCATTTTAAATGCCAGGCCCGAAAATCAATTTGAATGCCAAGTCTTCTGCCGCCGCCTGGCCTAAGCCCGCTTAAGCGATTTGCTAATAATAGCCAAAAGCCGTAAGCTTTCGCCGACGATTTGTAGCCAATATGTTGCGAGCGGAAGCGCCAAGGGGAGGGGGGGAGGGGGAGGGGGGCTAAGGGGTAAGCAGCTAAGGAAAACAGCTCTCATTAAATATGCATAAGTGTGTGGGGGCCAAAATGCCGCCCACTTCCTCACGTTAACAGCAAGCAATTACAAATGTTGTGCGTAACTGTATCTTCGGCTCGGCTCGTTCCGGATCCCTCAGTCTCAGCGTGTCCGTATGTCTGGCCGCGTGGGTGTACGTACTTATATGTGCGTAATCTATTATGCCGCTGAAAGTGGTAATTCCGGTCAGTAAATAACGAGTACGCCCAATGCCAAAACAGTCGCCTGGCACTCGGCCGCCTTTCAAAGGCGTCGATTAGATTTTAAGCCACGACGTGGCAAAAGTCAGAGAATGGCCAATGGCAAATTTGGAGCGTCACAACGCGAACAGCGAACCGGGGGCAACGAAGGACAGACAACAATAACGGCCCCAGGGCTCAACCGTCTATAATTCCTGTGTTAAAACCCATAAATCCATTGGGCCCTGCTTACATATGCGCAATTTCACACCGTTACCGTTAGACGCACACGCAAACATTTACATACAGGTGTTCTAACCGCCCACTCCGCCGACAAGGCCGCCACTCGCACGCAACTATAGTCAGTTATCGATAGAACTGGCGTGCACCTTTCAGCCAAATTGCTTTCCGGTCGATTTTATATATATATATTTCTTTTTTCCAAGCAACGCTTTATCAATATTAAATTTTCCTCTGGATTTTGACTTAACAATTTGTTGTTGTTGTTGTTTTTTTATTTTGACTTGAATTTTGCATGCAACCAAATTAAGCAATATTTTAAGCCGTGATTAATTTATATAAAATATTTTTGCTCCTTGTGCGGAATTTATTTGATACC
The DNA here is from genome assembly GCA_035041545.1 of Drosophila colorata. NCBI lineage: Eukaryota > Metazoa > Arthropoda > Insecta > Diptera > Drosophilidae > Drosophila > Drosophila colorata. Next base: position 3,502,556 of record JAWNLD010000127.1, on the reverse strand, counting down.
TGAAATAATTTAATAACTTGCAATTTAATTAAAAGTGATGCTGAATACGAGTATTCAATCAATAAATTGCTTGTTGTGCGCTTAAAGCTGATTAAAATGAAACCGCATTTTAAAATTTCAAACACAGTTTTAAATAAAAAAGCAAATCAATTCAATAAGCCGAGCAGTTCGCACTATTTAATATACTTTCGAGCAATAGAGATCGGAGATAGAATAATTTCTAAACGTAGAGTATAGTTTAATAAAATAAACTATAAAATTCATGGATTCCATATTGTTCGATTGTTATACCATTTTTATGTTTGCGTCTTTGTTTTTATTTGACAAAGGGATAGTTTCCGCTAAGTAAAAAATATTATAAATATAAACAGACAAACATAAATGTCTAGATCTACTCTTATAACTTATACCCTCTTTATACCCTTTTTTTATCCATGTTTTTCTTGGTGAATTTGTAATATTTTTTGAAGAAGCAAAATTTTAAATTATTTTTAAAAATACTACTTATATTTAAGTTATATTATTAGCTTTTGAAAAGTATTTAAAGTGCCTAAGTGCTTCATAGTTTTGTAAGTCAATAATGTAAAAGTTATTTTTCATCGCAGGCTACGGACAAACTAAGAGCATCGTCCCGATAACTATTAATGCCTGTGGCGATAGCGCACAAAAGGCCACGTTAACAGTTTTGACAGTTTTCAATTTGGATGGCAGACAAATTAAAAATGGTTCGAGAACGACGACGACCAAACGACGCCAGCTGCGGCTTCGAAAGCCTGCCAAATTCACAAAAACAACAATTGCCGACGCGTAGATGGGGCGGAGGGGCAGCGGGGTGGGGCAGACAGCAAAATCTGCTCACTTGAAAACCGTATAACGAATATTTGTCAATTTTGTCGTTTGTTGCCCAAAAAATGTGTCTGACCTCGCTCTGGGGTCGACTTTGTCGGAGTCCCTTTGACTCCTGTTCGAGGTCTCGGACCCGTCTGCGCCGTCGGCGGACGCTGAAGCTTTACCAATTTGGTGCGTTTTGCTTGGCTGTTTTCTCCGTTTGTCAGTTTCTCAGTTTGTCTGTTTGTCTGTTTGCCTGCCATTGAAGTAGTTTTGGCTGCTGATTAGAATCGCACACGCACACAAATCTTGCACATATGGCGCAAGCACACACGAGCGGGAGTACCCTCAATGTTTTGGGCTAGGTGCACGTCATAAACATAAAAGCGAAATGGCGAAAGTAGTGACAGTGACACATAAATACGTTTACATCTACGCAACACAAATCCTCTTTTTATTATTATTTAATATTTTTGGCGTTTTATGAAATTTTAGTTATACACGCAAATAAACACACAACACACACACATGAACGCCGTGCCAATTGGGATGTTTTTACGTACAGCTGCGGCGTCTTCCATTCGTTCCCCACATGGCTCCCGGTCCATGACATTATCGGGCACGCATGTGTCAACTGCCGACGCCGCTGTCGCCGGCGACGACGAGGAACAGGATAAGGACGAGGACGTGGACGACGACGACGACGACGACGTCAGCGACATACACAAAAAGGTATAATAATAAAAACCTATAAAAATGACAAATAAAAAGATTTATGTGATTTGTGTAAATGTGTGTGTGTGTGTGTTGCAACTTATTTTTCTCTACTTTGACATGGCTCCGTGTACACTTGAAGAAAACACTAATGTAAATTACTGTTGCGTGCCTTTTTCGATAAATGTGGGAAAGCCTTTGTTCTATTTTAGTATTAGTTATACAAATTTCAAGGATTTTATTTTATATAAATAAACAACCTTCTTCATATGGTTTATAAAAAACGCGGCCTTGTCATTTAGACTGATAAACTAACTTTGGGTAAGCCAGAAACTTTCTACCCTGTCAATCTCCATTGGAACAGTAAGGCAAAGAAGGGAGCGTATTTAATTGCCTGTATGATTTATGCAAAATGTACCAACAAACAATATTTTCCACACATTCCCATTTGCTTGTTCGCATTCCATTTACAGAAGTACTCGGTGATGTGTGGATGAGATAAGAAAATAACAAGAAAATTAAAATGAAATAAAGCAAAAGTTGTTCTACATGTGCGCCCGGCAACACATAAACCACAACAAGGAAAAGCAAAGGAACACAATATGCAAATGCGATTGTGTAGCATACTTTTCTGGGTGCGAAAGGTGAATGTGGTAATAAGCTTCAGGTGAACAACAGCACCTGAATCAGATAATTATATAAGTAGCCTGAGAAAAGAGTTGTCTGTGGCACACACAAAAAGTTTTAAGTAAAACTGTTGTAACTCCCATATAGCTGCAATTGGTAAATAAATAAAAATTGTTCCAGGCAATAAATAAAAAAAAAAACAAGTTTTGGCTTTGTTAGTTGGTAAATAGTTGATTATTTCGATTCATTTTATTTTTATTTATTTGACAGTGATAAATACATATTTGTTTTTGATAAGAGTATACAAATTTCTTTTTTATGTCCGTATTAAAATTTAAAAAAAAAATAGCAGAAACACAATCAACAATTTTCTGTCCCGTGATGTTCCTCCACCTAGAATCAATTTTAAATTTGTTGTGTAACTCAAAATTTCTTTTAAGTCTTTCTCCTCCGCAGTACAGCTCAGATCCCCAAACAACTGGCATTTTCAAAGACACAAAACCTCATTGAGTTGTCCCAGTGGCATGTTGCAGCTTGTGACATTGTGCCCGAAATGTGCTTCAATGAGCATCAATATCAATTTACTCTTTCTCACAGCCATGCGAGCATTGTCATTAAGAAATTTGTTTATTTTCCATTTGTACAGCGCCTCAGCTTTGAAAGCGAAAGAAATACAAACAACAGCTCAGACAGATGCCAACATAGATTTTCATCTTCTTATTGGCACACAACTGGCAAATCGTGACATCTGACATATTTTTCTCCAATATTTTATCGAGCAGGAGCCCGACAACTTCCTGTTTTCTCTGCAGTGTTTGCTTGTGTTTTTCCCATTTATTATTGAACGGAGTAGTGAAAGTGGCGCCCACTTCTTTCCATCTCTATCTCTTTGTGCTTTGTCAGCATTTGTTTTATTCAGCTCCAAAATACAGATTCAAGAAGAATACATAATAATTCGAGGTAAGCCGGTAGGTGTTAATCCAGCAGAGAAATTGTCTTGAATCGCCTGATCCCAAATGTTAATTAACAGCAAATAAATTAGATTTTTTCCTAAAAGAAATTGTTGGTGCCAACCAATGATACAACTGAAGCTGAGGCCAGTTGCATAAGCAAATATACCCTTGACTGGTAGTTGTCGCTTAACTTGTGATAATTTAATTACATACTGAATTTAAACATGATTTTGGAATCAATTGCCATTTTGGAACGCCTTCTATTAAAACAATATTTATTATTAGCTAACAATATCGACAAAGCTATCACATTTATTATTGCTTTTATGGTATTCACGGTTATTGCTAACTTGTTAGTTTGATATCCTTGCTTTTTCATATAAACAACAAAAAGACATTGACAATATTTATACACAGACTTTTGCTGACATCAAGAGCCTTGATACAAGCTTTTGCTATTATTTGTAAATAAAAATTCTGTCACATTTTGCTGTAGAAATATCAGAATCTCAGCCTACTAAGTTACTATTTATATACGTTTATTGCTTATTTAAAGCTGGGTTTGAACCGATTGGATTTACCTTTTAATAAAATGAAATAAAATGTAATAAATTGTACAACTATAAATAATTCATACAGCAAACAACAATGAGAATATTTTTAACTCTAAGTCAACGTAGGTAATGAAATCACAAATAGACCAAATATATACAACAGCAGTTGCAGAAGTAAAAATAGAAATAACCGCACATCAGCAAATGAAAACAAATTAAAATTGAGTGCTTCTACACCGGGTTTATATATTTTGCATAGCGGAAAAAACCGGCGCCGATTTAAACCGAACTAAGCCCAATCAATCTGCGCGGAACCAAGGAAAAGCAGTTACAGCCGATAAAAGAAAAGCAAAAAATAAACAAATAAAATATAAAAATCGTGAATTAAGCAAACAGCAACAACAATGATATCAATGTATTCCACAAACATAAAAAGTTATGAACATGTGTACGGCGAGCGGGTTCACAGATCGACAGCACAAAACAGAACTCGCATTCAACGAAATGTTTTTATTCCCGGAGCAGCGCCAAATAGATACATTGGTAAACATTCGCCTCCTTCATGCCGTCGTCATATGTACAAAGACATTTGTATATGTAAACCTACGAGTAGGTTTAAGTGGGGCACAGTTACGGCGGGTAAAGGGGCCTCGAGCTGTGAGCAGGAGCCGAAGCCGTATAACCGACTGGCAAGTGAGGTAGGTGCTTGTGACGGGTTGCAAATTCGAGTGGCGAAAACCTCAGCTTGAGTACAGAACCAAAAGTTGTTTTTTCAGAATGTAGCCCATATATCGCAGACTTAAAAAAAAGGTTATATAATTTATTTTCGAAACAGACTTATTCTATACTTACTATGATTGCTTAAATTTAAGTTAAAATGTTGTCCTAAAAAAATTTAAATTTTTTAAAATACTTAAACATGAACCTTAAACATATTTTTGGCGATATTTTTAAACTTGTATGTTTTTGTTATACTTAATTCGAAAATGTTTGATCACGAACCCACTTTTCTTTGTAACTACGGGCAGCTCTATGTCTATGTAAATTTACAAAATTTACTGAATCTTTTTGTTAAAAAATTGCCAATTTTTTCCTTCACTGCCTTTAATAAATTTTTTGCAATATTTCTTCACCATGTGGTGAAAGAACACAGCTGCCACATTTGGTACCAATGTACCAAAACTGGTTCTTGATTTTAAATTCATTAGGTGACATTAAAGGCTGAATTTATTTCCATACGTTCAAAATATTCTTTGACAAATTGTAACTCTTTTTACTACATCTGCTAAAAATGTAATTTCGCCAAGTGGCTACCGTGCTCACAAGTGCGAATGCCGTGGACTCGATTAATATAGTGCCGTTAATTTCTGTCTCACTCTGTAGCACCAATTAGCGACTCCTCTGACGCTTTGCATGCCGTTTACACTTGTGACTTGTGTGCGGTCAGTTTACCAACACTTTCCCGTTTGGAGCTTAACGCACACTGTCAAAGGCGTGCCATTTAATGGCTTGCGATGCTGATAATGAACTCGATTACTCTGTTGAGTATACACTTCGTCGACTTTTACTCGACACCTGTTATTGCCACCTGACCTTAATTCATATATTTGTATATATGCTACAATAATTCAACTGCCTCACAGTTATAACAATATTCCACTATTTACAACAGTCGTTTATGCTAAGAGCAATCATATTTAAGCGCTTTTCCATATTTAGATTTAAGCCCAATTAAATTCAAGTTGATTTCAATTGAAATAAATATCGAAATTATTTAAAAACAAACTGTCTAGTTTAACAGTATCTCAGATTCAAGGGAAAACGTTTTCGGATTTTCTCTAAGGTCGTGTTTGCCATTGGCCTCAAACTGCACCCGCAAGTGCATAACTCAACCGCACTCCAATCCTCACCCCCAACTGCTATCTGCCCCATGTGCATTCAGATGCGGCTCCTCTGCTCCTGGTTCCCTTTTCTGGTTTGCGCCCTTTTAATAATATTTTCTGTGTTGCTCTGCGCTGTTTGTTTTGTATTCGTTGTGTATTTTTTATTGTATTGTTTGCAGTTTGTTCTTTTTGCCAGGCGCAATGGTAAAACTCGCAAAAAGTTTCAGTTGCATTTGGCATTTTGGCGTTGTTTGCCTGTGTGCTTTTTGTCTGGTAAAAATAAATTATTTCGAATTGTTCGCGGAATGTTTCGGGACACTGCCGACTTTTAATTCATTCCAACGCCGCCAGTAAGACATTTCTTGGATAAATTAGCGCAGAAGTTATTTGGCTTGATTGCGATTGAAGTGCTTTGATGATACAACAAACCACGTCAATGGCCATTTGGTGCGTGAGTTGAATCTCAGTTGCTCGTTGAAATTGTATGTGGTGTGGAGAATACCCTAACCGAGTGCTTGGGACTCGCAGTGAACTTTGCCCTACAGTGAAAACATATTTTATATAAAAGCAATTAATTAAAAAAATTCTAGAAATTATTTTTCTCTTGTGTACCAATATACAATATAAATATAATATACAATATAAATGCTCCAAGCTGAAAAGCATTGTCTTAAAATTAAAATTACTCTCAAATTAGGAAAATGTTATACTATTATTAATTATTTTTTTTTTTATTTAGAAAGTTTTCTTTTGTATTTCAATTTTTTTGTCAATTTAAAAGATTTTAAAATTGTTGTTTATAAAATACTTTTATAACAATAACAAAATATACCATTTACCATTCCTGAGGCTATTCAAAAATCTATTGCAAATGCTTTTGAATAGTATTTATTATTAATTTCTTATAACAACGTTTTTTTTTAAATTTTTTTTGATTTTTTTGTTGGAGCAAGGGTATCTTTACTTCGGTAATATTTTCCACAGTCTATTGTCCAAAAATTCAATTGAAGTCTGAAGCATAGCAACTTTGTCGCAGCGAGCTACTCAGGTCAAGGGAAATTCCATTGGCAGTTCCAGCGCCCACACATACTTACAATGGACTTATTTGTTGTCGTCATTAGCCCCGTTTGTCTGAAATTAAGTTAAGTTTATGACACAGCCCCGAGCCCATTCCAGGCCATCTGCAGACCTCCAGCAGACAACGACTGACGCTGGCTGTGCTTTTGGCCGTGTTCATTTGTGGGATGGTCATTATGGTTTTAGTATCATCAATATCTCATGCTCGCTCTATATATCTAAATTGTATGCCATGTGGAACAATTAATTCGGTTTGCTTTTATTTGCTATCTGCTAAGTGTTTCTCACTGACTGTCTGACTGTCTGCTTGTCTGTATGACTGTCTGACTGTCTGTCTGTCCCCATATCTGGTTTTGTCTTTGTCAACGAACAGTCGACGCAGTCGTTTTTCATAGTTTTGATTTTATGACAGCGACAGCTTTAGCCAAATACTTTATAGATATATGTACATATATACCAATATAAATATATATACATATGTTTCTGTGGCTGACATAAAGTTCATTAGGTCCGTGTGACAGGTTGGCAGCATACGATGGAATTGTCTGTGAGTACCATCACTTTTGCAAGCCATTTTGTTTGCGGTCGCTTGAGCTTGACAACAAAATGCGGTTAGTTAAAGTAGTTTTCCCTCTATTTGGTGTTTAAAATTTAATCAAATAATAATCTTTAAAAAATGTACACAAAACCGATGCTAAACAATGCTTTAGATTTTGGTTCGAGCTTCAAACTTTAATTCATCATATTTTTTTCGGATCAATATACTTAATAATTACTGTTGAAGGCTGCACTTTATTGATAATAAGGCACGGGCAGGCTGATTAAATTAAGTACAGGCATTGATTAATGTTATGATTGTGTAATTATTTATATTTCTGTGGTTGCGCATAACCCTTTTTTAACACCCTTCTAGAGGTGTGTAAGGTGTGTATAAATTTTCTTGCAATTCTTGCATTTAATAAATTTAATTAGAAAGCTTTAAGGTTAATTTCTTTCCTTCCCGAACACACCTCAATTTTGATATAAAGTTTGAAGTAATCCCTTACCAAACACAGGATGTTTCCAATTGGAACACATTCCATTCCTCTATTGTTGTCCACTTTTTCTGTCTCTAATTGTTCGTTTCTCTCTCTCTTTTTCTGTCCGCACACTAACTCCATCTTCTCACTCCTCATTCACTTATTCCTTCCTCTTTAACTGCGAATTCCGCATCAAATCGCCATTTTGTAAACTTCTCTCTGACATCCACTTAATTCAATTGTCCAATCTCCCTTTTAGTTGCCATCAATTGTTAGCCCTTCTGCTGGCCACTTTAAAGCTAATACTCGTAGACCGCTGAAATTATCTTTATACCAGCTATTTGGTCTTTGATTGCTTCACAGATTATCGAGCAATTCCTTAAACACCCAGCACGCTCGTTAGTTCAGCCAACAAGCTGTCGAATATCCTTGCTGTTGTTTCCAATTTCTGTTCGCAGACTAACTGCGCTTTACTTTGGGACAACTTTAAGCCTAAGCCGCCCACAAATGACATCAAATGACAGCAATTGCAGGGGAAACACGCGCGTTTTAAAATCATCAACATTATCATCAGCATTATGGCAGTTATGCGGCGACTCTTCGCTCCTGCCTGCTGGCTGATGGTTGCCCTACTCTTAACTGATGCCGTCGGCTGTTGCTGTCATTCATTAGGACGACGCAAAATGTACTAGAAATGTGCCAAGAGACCAAAGAGACAGCGAATAGCATACAAAAAATAACACCATAGAACACGAAATCAAATTACACGGCAAAAATGACGACGACAACGGAGTAGAAGAAGCTGCTGCACTCAAAGAAAAACCCGAAGCTTTTGTGCAAGTGTTGTCGAAATATGCAATCTAAAAATTTCTTATCTTAAAAAAAAAGTGTTTAAATAAAATAACAGGTAGAGGGGAAAATTTAACCAAAACTCCTATTAGTAAAAATGTTCTTATATCTAAACTAGATATTAATATAAGAATTATTTGAGATAGAACATTTTACGTTTTACAAGTACGAAAATAAATGTCCAAAATTTTATAAATATTATGCATTACAAACTTGAATATGAATTATAAATACATTTTTTTATTATATTTGTATTTATTTATTAATGCGACCTCATGCTAATAAATACCGTTAATGGATTTAGTTAGTAATTGATAGTAAATAAAAACAATAAAAATAAATATTTCCCAATAAAATTTTCTCAGAAATTAAAAAGAGCGGATTCTAGCCCGCTCGTTGTTGGCCTTAGAGCGGCGTTTTTCTCCGAGTGTGGCAACACGGCAGCAACGAGGCTCAAACCTTTCCACGCAGAAGTCACAAAAGTTTTGCATGTTGTTTTTCGGCTCGGCGACACTCCGACTGACTGCCAGACTCGATAACTATCCATCCATCCATCTGTCTGTCTGTCTGCCGGTCTGTTTGGCTGTCTGCTGCGGAATTCGAGCATGTAGCTGCAGCTGCTTCATTTATTTAATTATTTCCGAGACTGGGCCCCCTCTGCGCCCCCATTAACGGCACATTCCCTTTCGTGTGCTACATTTCGCCTCTGCAGTAATTTAGTTTATTGTTATTTTTGCTTATACACTCGGCAAATTGCATTGTTTACAGGAAATTGCAGAAATTAGTTTTGGACGACTAACAGCGCATAATTGTGTGAAATCTCAGAGGCACATTTCGAGGCGCTGATTAAAGTGGCGCCTCCTCATTCCGAGACCAGTATAAATGTGTGTGTGTGTGTGTGTGTGCACATTTGCCATCTGTAAACAGTCATAAAGACACTCACACAAACAGAAGTACACACACACACACACATTGCGCAGCCATTGAAAAGGCATAAAATAAAAAACACGCAAGTCAAACAATTTCCTTCAAGTCGTGTTGCTGGCTTTGTGCCCGGCTTCGCTGCCTGCTTGCCTGATACTTTTTATGACACATTGATTTTATGATTTTTAGCACCCAACGGTGTAAAACTTGACAGCCGTGTCCTGTGAGAGCATCGCCTGTACTTACAGGATGGCCCCAAAAATGTGCTGGGACTAAGACACTGCTGGCGCTACAGATTTATCGTAAAGGTAGTTAAGTTCTCTTAAAGATCTTCTGATGCCAATAGATTGATAAGTAAGAGTGCAATAAATATAAATATTTATCTCTTGATCTGGATAAGAATACCATCACAGCGAGTTGTTGAATATTAAATATTTACCTATGATTGTTTTACGTTTTGTACACTTTCAAAATAACACACTTATTTATAACATTAATTATTATATTTACGATATATTATTTTTAAAAATTTTCTCTTGCTTTCTCTACCATTCTCTCTCTCTCTTTCTGTCTATAATAGTAATCAGTAATTAAGACTATAATATTATATTATTCTATATAAACTTTTACACTCTTCAAGTTTCCCAATATTACTTCATTATTTTACTGCTCATCCTTCTTATCCCCTACTTCCTCCCAGGTCAATCTTTCATATCAGTTTCTAACTCCATCCCAAGATTATTTCCAGCTCATTTAACCACGCGTCTTAGACACCCATCTCAGCGCATCCAGGCAGTCAACTAAACTCAACTCAACTCAACTTAAATCAACTAAGCTCAGCCGCCGCCAGACGTCACATCTCAGCATCCAGTATCCAGAGCATCCAACACTTTCCCATTGGCTCAGCTCTTGGCGTAAATCTCAAAACACATGCTCCCAAGTTGCGCAACATCATCCATCAAAATCATTTTATATAGAAACGAGACGGGCAACAATTTTATGGGCGTATTTTTTTCTTACCCCCTTCCTTAACCCTTAACCCTTAACCCTTCGACTGCTACTGCGATTCTGTTTTTAATGCCTCAAACTTTAACACGAAAATGCCTCGACTGCTGATTTCCAACTCCTGGCCAATAGCCACGTTTTGTTTTGATTTTTTCGGCGTAGAAAACCAATTCTTTTTATGTCAGTACAAGTTGGTTTAATGTTTTGGCTTTCTGCTTCGTTTTCCTGCGCTTTTACGAGGGTTTTCCTATTGGTTATACCTGTCACAAAAACAGCTAAAACAAATAAAAATGTTGCAGCAAAAAGTGCCCGACTGCGCGATGCTCTGTTGCCGATTTGTAACAGCAGAGAAAGATCATGCCGGCAGAAAATTTATTTTATTTTTATTTTTTATTTTCGAGATTTAGCTGCAAAAATGTTCTAAATTCTTATAATAAATTTTTGCAATTGAAAAATTAGGGATCTTAACATTTTATCTGATTCGGATATTCATGGATCTAAAAGCCAAGTTCAAACTACCCTAGACAGCTTCCATTTCATTTTTTTGTTTTTCTTTACAGTGTTTTAATACTACAAAATATCTAAACAGACACTCAATTACTTTATAAGATTTTATAGAGCCGCTCTGCTGATAAACAATAAAAGCGAGTAACTTTTTAATGGGCTAGGTTACATATAATAAATTTGATATAAATACGTTTTTATTCAATATTTGCACAAAATAGTAAAGTGTTTTACATAAAACTTTGATTCCTTAATCCGGACAGACGACTTTACCGAATGCATTAGAGCGTTTAAGCTTCGGTTTATCAAAGGATTCGTTCATTATTTGATTTTTATTCCTTTAAAGCGAATTGTTCGTGGGAGGCCAGGCTGCCTACGGCTGCACTACGGCTGCAATAATCCACTAAACAATACAGGACTCGACCAACCAATTTCAGCACGCTCGGCCTGTTCACATGTGTGCGCGAATCACGCACGGAAGATTTTTGAATTGCCCCAGAAGGCGGACTGACATGTCGACGGGGACACCGCGTTTTGCGGCAGAGTAATTCGTCGCGGCAGATTCCGGTTGCCAAGTGCGCAGCGCAAATATTTTCATAATTCGCTAACTAAGTCAGAAGCCGCCAACTGCATGGCGCACCGAAAATCAATAAGTTTGGCGTACGTGTTGTGTTTTTTTCGTGGCTCCATAGGAGCCATAGAGACTGCCCAGACACGGGAGCCAAGTTCGGGGTACGAGTATGTTCAGCCGCGGGCTTTTTTTTGCGTTGCCAAAAAAGTTTTGGTGAAGTGGCTTTGAGCTAACGCCATCGATAACTTCATAAACGTGAAGGATTTTTATATTTTAGTTTACCCTTGCAATGGGTCTCCGAATATTCTCAAGTAATACGTAACCACTGCAGAATTAAAATTTCGATCCAATAAAATTCTCAATTTTTCAGTTCTGAATCGGAAATATCATTTATCACTTGAAAAAATATTACCTTTTTCAATTGGCAAATATTTGTAAAACTCAGCTTTTATTTACGACTATCAAAAAAAAAGGATATCACTTATGGCTGAAGCACAATTGATATGCCTGCAGGGACATGCAATCTTCGGCATTGAAATAATACCTGTTTTTTTTTGTTGTATTTTGTTGGCCAAAAGTTTTAGCATGGGCCGTGGGCACGTGTTGGTCGTTGTAGCGCACGCTGGAGAGTTAAAAAAAAAAAACAACAACAACGGTAACAACAACAACAACTGTGCTCACAGGATGCATACTTATATTTATTAATGGCCAATTCGATAAATCTTAAGCGAGCATCGCCTCTGCGGCCATGGGCTCATCATCATCGTCATAACAAAAGCTTAGCGAAGTTGGCACAACTTTTCCAATAATAAGCTCAAATGAATATGAGCCAAGCGACGAGCGGCCAGAGACGAGAGACCGACCATCAGCCAGCTAGAGATATCGAGAACTTTTTGACATGTGGCTCAGATAATTTTTGTGGTGGCAATTTGATTAAAGTCCCAATCAGTGAATGGGGGAGCCCTAGGCTAATGCCAATTATGCAGCGACAAATATTCAGTCACAAGAATGACAGGCACAATCCATGGGAAGCCAAAAATAGGCTATACAGAATAGGGCTAACACTGATATGAAGGACTGATTGTGTTGTTATATATGCTACACATTTTCTGTTATGATTACATGCTTATCCAGAAGCCCTTTTCTGTAAGCGAAAGCAGTATATACAGTGTATATATAGAATGAGCAGTGAGGACGCTTCCTTCCATCCAAAAATATAATTTTTTTCTACCTTTAACCAAATTATATTTTCTATTGCTTCCTTTGTCATTTGATTTTCTGGCTAGATTATTATGGCCTAATTATCAAAAATTTATCTGAAAATAAATAGCACTTGTAATCTCATTGATTTCTATAATTTATTACAGTTTCTAACTATGCCGTATTATATATTCCATCTTCATCAGATTTTGAGATTATAAAATAAAAATGGTCTAATACTTATTTCATAAGATATTTCTGATGCACAGTGACTATCTATGACTATCTGTTCAAACAAAAAAGTAATATATGTCCTATATATATATAAATCTATTAATATATACAATTTTTTTTTCTGTGTTTTTAATGCGAATTTTTTTTATTTAATTTTAAGTCTTGAATATAAACCTACATCTACGTAGTATATTCTAACTCTACTTTTGGTATCGTTTAACTTAGCATTTATAATCTCCACTTCTCATTGTGTTGTATGAGAGCTCAGCTGGTGACTTTTTGACAATAAGCCTGCATCTGTTTAAATAGCAAAGTAAAGTATTCCAGCTTTGATGTGATTTCCGCTTCCCGCCCAGTCACAAATATTCATGGAATTGCGAGACGCTTTTCGGAAACTTTCGCCCAAGTGTTGACAGGATTTGGCAGGCCGGCTCTCGCTTCGAGTTGTTTGCTCGCGCCGCTAACAAGCCAAGTCAATAGCGAAGAACAAGGGCCGGGTTAGCGTCCGCCCTGTAGCCTCATTAGGTGCTGTAGTCCTCTAGTCCTGCGGTCCTATACACAAAACGCTAAGCGCAAACGGTTAGACGCTCCACTCTACATTTAGGCATTGTCAACATTTCGTGCAGCAGTCAAAATCGTCTGGCAGGAAATGAGTTTGCTTTGGGCCACCCACGGGACCAACTGAGTGGGGCCGAGACAGAGACGGGGAGAGAGAGACAGAGCTGGGGACTGGGCGGGACTCTGTCCAGGAACAGGAAGTTCGCTGTCATAGTTGCTGCCATAATTATCTTGTTTACAAGGTGAAGGTAGCCTGGCCAGCAAACAGAACAGACCCGCAACAACAACAACAACAACAACAACAACAGCAACAACAACAGCAGCAACTGTTGTGGCAGCAACTGGGCCTGGCCTTTAAATTTATGACTGTACAACACATTGGGTATATTAATTTGAATATGATTGCCCTTGGGTGCCGGTTTGCCAGTTCATAATATCAAGTCAGCACACACAGACACACACACACACACACGATACACACACATACGATTTAGTGTGCTCATAAAATATTTGTGTTGCAGATTAGTAAAATGGACAATTTTGTAGCTGTTGTTGTTCTTGTTACTGAGCCATTAATTACAGTTTTCACTCTCGCTTACAGATTTCCAAACATATATACTATATCTCCCAGCATATATATATACACACGTCAGCCTGTGTTTACTTCTTGTCCTGTCGTTCTCCCATTAAAATGGCACAATATTTTCTGACAATTATTAATCGTGTCGTCTGTCGGCAGAGACGTCGTTGTCAGCTTTCCTCGACTATGTCAAAATTTTGCAGCTTTACTAACTTGGCCGAAATTTGGTGTTCATTAGCATGCTGAAAGCGACTGCATGCAATGCCCGTAATTGAGTTCACTGGCACTCCGGGGTCAAATGGAAAATAACTGCACGATGCCCCCAGCCCGTGGCAAGAACAAGCTGGCATCATGTGTGCTAGTTGGTTAAATGAATCATTACAAGCTACTTCAACCGAATACCTCAAATCTCATTTGTGCGACAATTTGTACGGTATTTAACTCTCTCACTGTGTTAAATAACATTTATTATTATTTCAATGCAAATAATTTCAAAAGACTTGAAACTTTGAGTATATATACCACAGTTAAATAAAGTATTAAAGTAAATTAGTTTGGCCTGCTCCTGTTTCATATCAAAAGCACATGTTGCAATAAATAATCTTTGATTATATTACCAGAAGCAGATGCTAAACTCGTTCCATTGCTTTAAGCAAATAAGCAAATTAGTTGCCGCTTTGAGGACGCATTCACTCGTCTAAATATTTCTTATTAGCTAGGCGAAGTCGAGCCACAAATTAATTTATCATTGCCACTCGAGGCGGTCTAAAAAAACGCTACTCGAAAACTAAGCCAGTCGAGTTCACAAACGTCTGCTAAAAGTGAAGTCAGAGGAGGAGAAGAGGATGATGAGCAACCCTTCAGCAAGTTCATTAGCCCCCAAATGGGTTGAAATAATGCGCCAGTTTTTGCTCGCAGCTAAAAGAAAAATCAACAGGACCAAGCGACTGCAAAGAAAATACAAATTAATGGCGAATTAATGAAATCTATGGCGGCAGGCAGAAATAGAAAAGCAGAATGTTAAATTGAAAGAGAGAGATAGGAAATGAGAGCGAGAGAGATAGAGAAAGTGAGAGGAGCAGGCAGCCCGAAAATACCGCCAAAAGCAACAACTGGAAATGTGTCAAACCACCATTCACTCCACTGCACCACCCCATCTCTGAGCCGAGAAACCCACAGCAAAGCGTGCAAAAGCGACGACTGAAGGAATTTGCAGTAATTAAACAATTTTCCACTGACGCAACCCTCCGGGGTCCGGATGCTGGCAGCGAGCGCGCTCATTACGGCAATTTTTCAACTCAAGTGTTGCATTTTGTTTGCGCCAATATCCGGGACCGGGGACCCCCTCTCCCTCCCCATCCCCTTCGCGCTACATCGCCGATGCAGCTTCAGCTTCAAGTTTTATGAGTGCCTGCAAATTAGCTTAAATTACAAGCGAGGGCGCGGAAAAACTACAAAGCAGCTAACTAAATTGGCTAATTATTAAAGAACTCGCAATTTAACCGTTCTGATGCTATTTCCTCTTAAAGCACTCACCTTCAGTTCCGAATTGAATTTAACGACAGAGGTTCGTTGACAACTATCCGAGCATATTTATTTTCTATCCCAACCAAGATAGGCCGAAATGTAGGCCAAGACAAAGACAAAGGCAAAAATTGAATTAGAACCGAGCGCAGACAAACATCTAAACAACGATACATCCATGTGTGTGTATCCTCTTTCAAGGATAATAGAAATCAAATAAGCAAACAAAATTGGGCCAGTCAACGCAGACAAACAGCATAAATACAAATAGAAACACAAAAATACTCACGTGCTGGCAAAACAGGACAAATAAGAAGTCACGAATACACGACCTAGAAAAACTGCAGATGTTGTGGGTAACAGTTACTTTGCGTAAAGGTCACATTTGCTAGAAATGCGAACGAATTATTTTTAGATTCAAAAGAAAAAGTTAAACAAATTTAGTGGTTGGCGTAGGGAAATGGGCATACATAAGCATAAATCAATTTTAAATTTAGAGCTAGGCTTATGGCGAGTTAAAAAAAATTTATATATTTTTATTACATAATACATATTTATAAAATAAAAAAAAAAATGTTGTCCCAACTTAAAAATGTTAAATATTTATTCATTTACGTACGAGTTTCCATTAATCAATTTTTGTTTTTCATATATTTCGCCTCGGGCTGATTTTTTCAAAGAAATGTTTAAAAATTAATAAATGTGATTCAGACATTTTTCACCCTTTTAAGAAAAATTCACAACTGGGTTGTTTAAAAGGGGTGCATGTTCATATGGGCAAGAGTTCAATAAAAGAATCATTCCCTTGGCGAGATTCCCAACTCTCAAATGTCACTTTTCTATTTTTTATTCACCCCTCTTAAAAAAAGTTTAAAGCTTTAGCGGATCTTATTATAAGCTTAGCATTAACATTTTTTAAAGGAAGCTGCATTTAATTTTAAGCACTGTAAAACAATTTTGTTTTTATTTAATTTTATTTTTTTGTTTGCTCACCTTTCCAAAAAAATAAAAAGAAAAACATTCAGTAAATATAGACAAGCAATTGGAAAATACCACTCACTCACACACACACACTCTCTCTCTCCCTCTCTGATCGCATCGACAACAATACAATTACATAAATGTGGCTCAGGCCTTGGGGCATAATAAGGCGAACTGTAAACCACCGCCAATGAAGCGCCACACATAAGAATGTATTACGGCAGGGAACCCCGAAAGAAAGGCAAACAAAAGGAGCAAATAAATGCGCTGGCCATCAATCAAAAGGGCATTCCAATGCCAAATAACACCGGCAAACGGCCGAGCGGAAGCGGAAGCATAACGAGCAGCTCTCATACTCAGCCCCGGAACTGGTCCGACAAGGTGGGCACCAGCCCAGACCGTAAAGGAAGTGCCGGCCGTAACGCTTACTAAATGCTGTGTAAGGTTTGGCTTACTTAGTCTTCGTCTTCGTCTCGGCCTGGGCCTGAGTGTGACAATAAACAAGCTGGCGAGCAAACGGCAAACAAATAGACGGCCCGCAACTTTGTTTACACAAACACGTTGGCAAATGGCGGCCACGTTGCGTATACGCCACCGGCACCACAAAACAACCAAATGCGCCCTTTGACACACTCGGCACACACACACACACACTCGCCAGCCAAGTGGTAGGTGGGGATAGGCTTTGGCTGTCAGCCACTGTTGTTGTTCTTCCACTGCTTGTTGTTGTTGTTCCCGTAGCATTTGTGGCTGTGGTGGCAAAATGAAACACACGCGGACAAACTGACAGTAGACGCAGTCGGAGTCACAAGACAGCCACACAAACAGCCCGCCCCACGCACAGAAGCAGACAGTTATGACGTAGTTAATGCCACGAGTGTCGCCCCAGCATGTTGCACGAATACCAAATAGTGAATGAATGAATCTTGAGCTGGTCAAACAGGCAATAATAATATTTTCTTATTGGTTAATATTCAAAAAAATATGTCTGCAACCAATGTATTTAAATTAATTTAATTCGGTGTGTTTATTAAAGTCTAGTTTTCTAATGCTAACAACAAAGTTCAATATTTTTGTCATTGGAATAAATTAGTAATAATAAATGGATAGGTGGTTAGGATAACCTAGGTGAAAAATGTTTAAAAGAAAACAAAAAAAAGCATTTATGTTCTTAATCAATGTCATAATTCGTATAGTTTTTGTAAGCTAAATTTCATTCTCTCTTTCAATATCTTACACTCATGTAAAATAGCAATTAATCTTCAACAATTTAATACAAGCAACAAAATCAAAAAATTAGCATATAGAGGACTCTTAAATCGGTAAGTTTCACCTCAAATATGTGACTGTCAAGCAAAAAAAAAAATACATTTTAAATTCGTTATAGTTTAGTTTTCCAAGTTTAATATTGGTAATTAAAATACCAAGGACCAACAATTTTCTGAACTACCCACGCATATGCAAATGGAACTTAATCAGACGGCCACAGATCTCACGGACAATTTGTGTCAGGCGGAGTGGCAGGGCGTAGAGGCAGACTGGCGGAGACAGCTCCAAATGCATGTGTGAAAACTCAACTCAAAGGAATTTATAATATGCAGTTAATTTATCATGCCGTTTGAAACGAAAGCTACAACATATATCTAAATTTCCTTGGACACTCGGGAAAAAGACGCAGAAGAACGAGGAAACTAAAACGGAAACGGAAACTGAAACCATGACAGTAAAGTGCTGATAATTTGTAGAGCTTAGGACAGACATCCTTTCATTGTTTTTGGTCAGAAACTTGATCTATGCCGAAGGACATTCGTTTGTTTGTCCTGCGCTCTGCTTTGTGGCTTTTTTATGGCTCGCCAGATGCGAACTATAATTTTCTCCAGTTATTGCTGACTGACTTTCCGCACAAAAGACCAACTGAAATATCCATATTTTTGATGGCATGCCTTTAAAACTTTGGCAACAAGCTCAAAACTCTAATGCTGCAAAGCTCATTAAATCCGATGAGAAAAGCAGAATAGAATCTTCCGGCTATTTTTCGTCTGTGAAAACCCTATGCAAAGGAGGGAGGGAGAGAATTCCATGCTGCCAACAGCACAGCCCCGAAGTATTCGTACGAGAGAGGCACCCACCCCCACCCCCGCGTGAACTGAGGAGTTGCTAAGGGAATGTTACAAAAATGCAACATACCGCAAAATACAATAACTCATTCAAAACCCAATTTGTTTCCGGCCTGTTTCCCCAACGAATTAATTATGATATCAGCATAACAATTTGCATAACCTCAAAATGAAAGACAGACACACACACACACGCTCACACACACATCATGCACCATTTCAACATATATACATACATTTGTATAAATACAGTTACACGCATACACAAAGCTGACAGAATATGGGCAGAAGCACAAATGAAATAAAACTCGTTTTCCCCAAATGCCATATCAGCTCAGCTGATGTATAGGCAAAGATACAATATAACAACCATACGGTCGTAACACCAGCCCCATTCCCGGATCTACAGACACAGCATCTATATTACAATATAAAAATTCATACGTGGCGTTCTACAAACATACATGCATACATACGTGCTGTTTATATATACTCTTCATTTAGGGTATATTTCAATTTCATTACCAGTCTTGCAACGAAGGAAAAATAGATATAATCATCAATTCAATGAAATTTTCCAAGTGAGCACTTATTAGGAGCTTAGGAAAATGTATTACATGAGAATTATATCGAATCTTCTTCAATCTCATTTATATAAATATAGATAAAGGTATAAATTCATTAAGAAATCGAAACAGTTTTATGTAGGTAAATTGGCCAAGTTTCCTAGTCATAAAGACAACTGAACAATGAGTATATGTGTTCGAATCCTATGCTACTGCTTGATACACTAGCTGCAGGGTTTGTTTTAGCCGAGCACCTTAGCATCTATTGATATTTAGAATATTTTTTTTTTGAGGATTGGATGACTATGTTTTGTAAAGCTGGACTGATTTCAAAATGCTTTACACCAATAGAAAGCCAAAAGATATAATAATAATTAAATACCTTACACATAAATAAAAATTCAACAGCATTGGAAATATTAAATAAATATTATAAATTGAAATTTAAAGAATAAAAAAATATTATTAGCAAAATGCGAAATTTCTTCAACAAATAATTACTTTAATTATGAAAAAAAATTTGCTAGTAGCAGCTACTAAGCATTTGCTAAAATGTAGATAATTGAAAGCAACGTACTCTGCCAAAATCAGACCAAAATCTAACCGATCGCAGTGCATCATGTAGTCGGCTATTCCTAAGTCAACACTTCCGTTTATTTTTTTTAGCCATTTCTCGATGTGGCAGTGTCTCTTTTTGGTCTGATGAAATTGCATAATCGCTTCCAGTTGTTGCACAATTATTGAAATGTGTCTGTTGGCCGCCCACAGCAGGCGCAGGCGGATTGGCTGCGGCTCAATGTGTGTGGAGTGGAGGGGCGGTGGGGGAGAGGGAGGCGACCGCAGTGCCACGCCAAGCAACGAGCCGTTAAATTCACTCGGCGCTCGAAGCGAGCGCGGACTGCAAAAACGCAAAACGTAAATGAAATGCCATTTTTCAGTAAAATGCCAACAACAAAGGCAATCAAAAATTTATAGGCGACGACAGGCAGACACATTGGGAGCAGCGACATCCTCGACAACGTCGATGTTGTCGTTGCCTCTTAAACATGAAACATTTAATTGCCAAGTTGCTGCTGCAAATTGCTGACAACATTATTGGGCGAAAACGGGACAATCGCCGGCTTGTGGTCAGTTTCTTGGCCACACACAAATCTAGCAAATCCATCTAAAGCAATCAATGGCAATTAGGTGACCAGTGCGATTCACGGCTATTGCGCAACGTGGCGGATGCACAATTTGGTGAATAGCAAGTAAATATTATAAATTCATCGAGTCCATTTAAAATGTGAATGGACGTAGAACTGAATGTAGAAGAACTATAATGCGGCCTGTCATAAAACTGAAAATCTCATTTGCAAAAGTCAGCGGTGCGCCCGGCATGGAAGAATGGGTAGCTTTGTCAGCAAAGGACAGAGGCTTGGCACAACAAGGCAAAGGCTGTCATTTTCAGTTAACTGTTCGAAAGCAAGCCGAGCAAGCTGAGCCAGATGCACAAGAAAATTGAAGGCAAGTCAACAATACGACCGCACACAGAGGACAGAGCACAGTGGACAACGACAATGACAACAACAGAGCGGACATTTTCACATGCAACTTCCGTTTCCGATTTGCTTTTGTGTGCGTTTCTTTTTATACCCAACGTTTAGCCTTTGCGCCCGCAACTGCAGCAACAGCATCCTTTGGCCTGTTACTGACACGGCTGTTGATTGGTACCAGTGGAGGCGCCCATTGCCAGACGGGACCCCAGATTGGGCAATGCTCCCCCCATTCATTGCCTGCTTGTCGAGGTGTGTCCCAGCCGCTGTCGAACATGTGTTCAGATATTGTGTGCCACCGGCTGCATCGGTTCGATGGAGGACTGGCCACAATTTGATTACAATTTTACAGCTCCTTTAACTAGCATCCATTATTTGAAACGACAAACTTAATTTGGGATTTCTTAAGAACCGACACCAGAAATTACAAGTTGCCCATTTACTGAACAGTTAGGTTGATTTTGCTTTGTTTCCAATAAAATCTTGGTTAAAATATTAGCAACATAAACATAATTAGTTATATATTTTAAGTGAAACCCGGCGATAATTAATTTGAACCATTGTTCATGAGGCAACGCGACCTTGATAAACAATATATCAAAAATAATTAAAAAAAAAAAATGTTATCCATTTTTGTTTTTATTCTAAAAAAAAAATTTTATCTTTTTTTGTTTTTATTCTAAAAAAAAAATGTTAGCACTTTTTACGGAAAATCGATCAAATCTTTCATATCTCCCACGATTTTAGAGCTAGTGTCACAAAATTTGGCAGACTGTTTTCGGATGACCTCCTCTAAAGATTGAGTCAACAGATTTCGGACACGCCCAGTTCTTTCAGCTGTCTCAGCCAGCATTTTAGGTTGTTTATCTCATTGAACTCTTTTTCTTCTCATCGTATTTTAGGCACCCTAGAATTAAGCTTAACAGTCAAAATTTGCTCCGTAAACAAGTTTCTGTGTTCTATCAAGTCCATTCACCTTTCTCAAATACAAAGTTGCTATTTATGGCTCCTCAGTCGACTCAGCCAGTTCTGGTGAGTCATTGGCAAGGGTATGCCCAGCACAATTTGTAAGACGCCTGCAGCTACATTTTCTGATTTGTTTTTGCAGACCAAAAGTATTTATGAAAGCTGTCTTGAGTCCAACGGACAGCTTTCCCCTTTCAAAATACGGGCATTTTCCATTTTCCACGCTCGCGGCAGAATTGCAGTTCTGTTTTACTTTTGCCTAAGCCACAATGCCAGCTCCCTTCACCTCTGTAACACCAATTAGAGCCGAGGCAACACAACTCAACTCCGTCAAGTCCCTTTGCAGTGCTTAAGCATCACGTCTACTTACACACCGAGAACTATTCAATTATCTGCGCCCCCAGCCAGCTCTGCGCTGCAGTTCCAGTGTCCCATCAAATAAAAGTCATTCACTGTTTTATACAAATTACGTTCGGCTCCAGCTCTGGTCAGCAAGAGTGAAGTCAAGACAAAAGCTTTGTTGTATCCCAACTTGACTTGCTGGCTGATTATAAGACCGAACTGGGCGACAGCATAGAGCATAATAAAACAATGGGTACCAGAACATTGCCAGCACCGAAACGTATATGCGCTTAGTACTAGAAATAAATGGTAAGCTCAAATCACTTAGGTTTTTACGCCTTAGTAACATTAAATTATTCCTATTGTAAGGAACGTTTGTATAAATTAATCTAGATTTATACACATTTGCATCACTCTCTTTATTTGTCCCTCGTGAATTGGGAACGCAGTTAAAAAGAAATAGAGAGAGAGTGAGAGAGAGGAAAACTAAGATATAGAACGTTTTAAATATAATTTATGACGAGAGTTAACTCTTTACTTTATAAATTTTATAATATATTTTTTCAAAAATTAAACCAACCTTCTGTAGTACTCGAGCATATGAAAATCGCATAGAAAGGCGGTCAGCATTTAAAAGGAGGAACTAAAGTTTGTAAATTACAACAGTATTACAGTATCTGATAAAAAATTAATATATATTTATAAATATATTATGGAAAGTCAATTTCAATTTACATTTTTTTATTTCATAACCACTTGTTAGTTCCATCCATTTTAATTTTTTTTTTTTGTTAACTAGAGTTTTTATTAAAACAGCTCGTTAGAAAATGTATATGAAAATATATATTTTATAAAAATTCGGAAGGAACTGTTAAGTTCTATACATTTTCTATTGCGCTAGAAATTTTGTCAAATCAGCTCGTTTGCAAATTTAATTCCAAGTTTTATTTTGATTTTTAAAAAAAGGGCAAGAAACATAATACAAATACAAACAATTTGCAAATGATCCAATCACTCCATATTATCGAGCAAAAATTTGCAAAAGTAATCGAGCGTTGTTTTACAGCGGAAAAGGGAGAGTCCTGCCTGCATATTTCACCCTCCCTAATTTGTAGTTATTATTGTAGTTTCTCATTGGACCACTTCCTTTTCGCTGTTTTGTCTTTGGCGCAGGAGCTCTGCTTCATTATGCTCCAACGTCGCATAGTAAAAATGTCAAACGGCGACAAATATGACAGGATATACGATACTAATGAACTGTCACAGCGTCCAGGATGTGTCCGATTGGGAGCGGGGCGAGGAAAAGTTTTCGCGCATTGGCAATGCGATTGACCCGAAGGATGTAGACCCCCGCACAGACAGGCGGACACGGTTGTTTTACAAGCGTGGCCAAATGGAAATTGAATTTCTTGTGCGAAGCAGGAACAATGGATGGAACAATTGTTCCGATTGGCTGCGAAGCCAGCGAGCGTATGGAACATTTTTTAATTAAATTATGGACCGACTGAAGAGTATGGCGATCAGCAAGAGAAACATAAACAGCGGCAACTTTTCGACCAGATTCTTAGACACAAAACTTCTGACGAGCTTGCACAAGTCGCAGTTGGCATTCGGAAAACGGAATGCAAAAGTTTTTCGTACAGATGAAGTAGAAGTTGCAAAAAGGCCACACGACGCAGGACGTCGGCGGGAGATTGGCGCACAAATGAGCAGCAGCGGCAACGGCAACGGAAAATGCACAAAACTTAACCTAATGAACATTAAGATAATGCAACAACAAGAGAGTGCGACCCCTGGGGCTAGCTGGCCTGTCCCTCGGCTACATAATTCTGCATTCGACCTTAGAGCAGCCACAAAAGTTTTGCTTACAACAACGATACGAAACCGTCTCCAAATGCATTGGTCCTAAGTCGGAAACTTGCGTTTGCCATTTGCCAGTTTGCATTCCAGCAGCAACATAAAGTTTTTAGCTTATGTTGTGATTTTTATGGCCACAGAGAAATAGTTCTGCAAGGCAGAAAGAGGACGAGTGCGAGGACGAGCTCAAGCTGAGTGGCACAGAATGAAGATAAGTTTTATGCGTCGCGGAAATTAAGAAGTTTGTTTATAGCAATACTACCTACTGCCACACAGCTTAAGCAATGCATGTGGCGCCTCCTGGGGGGGCGTGTTTGGCGGGGGTGGGCGCAAACGACTTGGGCCACGCCTCAATGTTAACGACCAGTGCGAAGCATTCGGATTAAATATATCAAGAAATCATTAGTTGTGCTCATTGCCAAAACGGCGACACTCTTGGCCCTCATTAAATTTGCATTCGTTTTATTCAGCCCGGCATTAACAGTTGTGCCGCAAATATGAAGCTGCCATTCAGCTGGACTTTGGCCTCCCGAGCACCTGAAAAGCTTGCTTTTAATTAAAACAATGGCAGGTGGCAGACAAAGACCGTTTCCTAATGGAAATTCTATTTCACATAATTTCAATTTAAATTGTACGCTCTTCTACCGAATTTAGTTCATAAAAACATTGCAATTGAAATATTAAATTTATTAACTTTTTAACTGATGATTTTAATAATTAAAATCATAATAACATTGCAAGTTTTTATTTATTGACTGTACAGAAATAAACTCGAAATTACAGTTTAATAACAATTGAAAATTAAAAATGTCTAAAAAAAAAAAAAAGGAAGGCATAAAACTAAAGACTTGAAATTTAAAAAGTATATCTTTATGTACCCAATTTAAAATTAACTGCTTTAATAAGTCCACCCAAAATATTTTGGTTTTTGTGCAACTTCTTCCCTCCAAAATGTACACATCGATGCAATAATTAATACCTATAAATTTTATCGGGCAATAACTATCGAAAAGTAGAGTAGCAGCCAGTCAGGCACTCTTGACTACGCTCCAATGTATGGTTGTTCAATTGCATACACTCAGTTTACGCCATTCGCAGCTGTAAAAGCGAACCCCTTTCGTATTGGGTCCAACTTTTCGCAAGTCAACACACCTGTTAAAGGTAAATTGTGCCAAGTGTTCCGCACACGCAGTTGGAGCATTGAGTCAAAACACAAACACGTAGCACACGAACTCGCACAGTTGCAACTCCGCTTGCAACTTTCCGACTGTCGTCTAATTAACTTACTTACATGTGGCTAAAAAAAAAAAAAAAGAAAAATATCATGGCGATTAGCTTGGCAAACCTCAGCTAATGCCATAAAATGTCGTGAGACAACTTTCCGCAATTAATTATCCGCAAAGTTTTCAATTACGAGCCAATTACGCCCTAGCCTCACCCCATTGCTTCGCATACACGCTCAAGAACACACACTCACACACACAAGCATGGCAGCAGCAAGAAACAAGTGCGAACGATGCAGTCGGGTGTAACCGACTGCGCAATACTCCTTCAGAGTATATTAAATAGGTTAATAAATTTGATGTATCTAGTTTTCAAACTAAGGCAGATATATAAAATAAATCGAATTGCCAAGCCCTCAGGGGCGTAGTCAAGAAAAATCCTAACACTTCATCTGACACGGGTATGCACGAATATACATATATTCCAAAACCAATATACCCTTTTCACTTCGTCAACGAGTATAAAAAGTTGAATGACATTTTTTTTGAACAGCATCGTCACCTATCGGCAAACACGTTCACGGCCTCATCCCAGCGCTCAGCCCGCCCGCTGCTCTTGCCACGTGAGTCTGTTAACGGGTCCGCAACGCATGCGAGTCGATGACACGTTTTGCCAACACGTCATAGAGCGCGGATGATGGCGACTGAATGCGTACGCCATTACGTAAATGCAGCCAGGCACCCGGCGCCCTTCCACGGCAGACAAATATGGCGCCCAAACAATGGCGGCCTTCTGCTGCAACCAACAGTGTTTCTGTGCAAATTTGCACGAAATTGCAATCTAGTCGAATGTATGTGGAACGGGCCCGCGGGAACGGGAAACGCGGAATGGGAATTGCAGCTTGGAAGTGGATTGGCGATTTAGGAATCCGCAGAATGGTCTGGTCATATGTATGAACTAAGTGGAGAATAGCGTTTTGTTGACATTTTAAATGTGCTCTTTATTAAGGTTTAATTTTCAATATTGTACGCGCTGGCCAAAAACAAAGTTGCTGACGGCACTCAATTGGTCAACATTTCAACGGACGAATTTATTGACACATTTTGGCAAACTATTGGGCCAACAATGAAAACATACGATAATTGAGAATGTGTCAGTCCTCAACTGGTTTTTGTTTTTCTTACCTTGACTTTTAACTATTTCATTTATGAGTTCGAATCCAAAAGCGTTAATTAAAAAAATATTATATAAGTAATGAATAGAGAATTTTTCGAGCATATGCAGACACTATTATAGCTGGAGTTACAAATTGTTCACGAATAGTATACACAATCTTATAACAATATATATCAAGAATAATTTACTTTTAAATACCCTTTCCCGTTTCCACCAAAATCGAGTCGGAGTCGGAGCTGCATACTCTTTACGAAAATTGGCATGTAAAAGATCTATTATTGTACATTGTGGATTTTATCTTCAAAAGCCGAGTCTGGTTCGGGCTGGCTGATAAAAGAGACCAGATAAATTGACCCAATTGCTGCCTCTCATAGTCCTTAACAGCCACTTAGCATGGGGATTCGATAATCATTTGACCTCAGTATTGGCACTGGAATGACCTCTCGATTGTTAAGCAGCTGATATTTTATTTACGACAACTGAATACAAATTGCCACCCACATGTAATCGGCTCTAATGACGCGATAAGAAGTCAAATTTATCAACTCGCATGTTTGTCGAAAAACGAAAACATGCGAGTAATGACCCCGCTAAACAACAAATTGAATTTAATTGTCTGATGTGGGCACATACGCGCATGTCTTATTTGTGGGTCAATTGATCAATAGCGCATAAATTATCCAAATATCATGATTTATAACCACTAAGAACGTTGCAGTCGGCTGTAACCGACCGTTCAATACTCGTTTACAGTTAAAAACAGTCGAAAACGGTCTTAATTGTGATTATTATTTTGGAAAAATATTCATTTTTGGGAGCGGAAGTGGGCTTGGCCGCAATTTTTGCGGCTCGATCTACAGAAGAGCTCGCCCCCAATATTTATAGATTTGATCGATTTGCCACGCCATCAGTGGGCTTATCCGAAAAAATTGTTGTTCGATCTTTAAAGGAGGTTATCAGTAATCCGTCTAAAATTATTTCATGTATCTAACTTTCAGGAACTAAAACTAACTAGCCAAAAATCTTATCACTTTATCTGAAGCGGGGATTATATATATTATTATTATATATACGGACAGACGGACATTGCACAAACCCAATATACTCTTTTCAGTTCGTGAACGAGTATAAAAAGAGTTCCATTCACAATTAATAAAAACAAAAGGTAATCGTTGCCATCTAAATTATGTCATGTTGAAGTTTAAGTGAAACTTGGGAAGTAAACAAAATCAACATTTATATGTATCGACGCATTTCCAACATTTGCATTATTTATGAAACAACCAGGCAATGGCAGCAAACACATGGCATGTCAGGCCAAGAGCCAAAAGGACGGGAGAGAGAGAGAGAGCAAGGGGAACAGAGAGCGCAACAAATAGTACTCCAACTGAAAGCTATGTGGGGCCAATGTGCGCAAGCGCACTCCGGCTTTCCAGCCGAGACTGCAAGAACTATCTAGTCTCTTCGACTGCAAGTGAAACTTACTTAAATCCACCTATACTCGAATAAAAAAAAGTGGTTTAAGTTTTAGAGAACAAGAAAACGAAGACTAACCTAAAATTGAGAGAAGAGGTCTCTACATAAAAAATATATATTATATAAAGTGTTCTTCTAAAAAGTAATATATTTTTTATTAATATTTAGAAAGAGAAAAAAAATTACAAACCTTTCTCTTTAAAAAAAGATTATTTGCCTTTGCCAACTTTTTTACGGAAATTTTTTATACTTTCAATGTTTTTTTTAGTGTAGTTCTACATTTACATCTCAGCACTATTTGATTGAGCTCAATCAGCTAAGCCACCATCAACTATGCACGTGCGATTACGTATGTGTTCGAGTGAACTAACTGACCGTTTTCATGTGCCAGTTTATATTATCCGGAAGCATTTATATAACGTTGCCAATGGGATTTGTAATGTGAGTGAGGACAGACAAAAAGACGGAATCACCGAGTAATAAGCTGCACACTCAAATGGCCAATGAACGCATCCAATTTAATATAAATGTAACAAGCTCCAATAGGGTTGTCAGAAAAATGGAGATTAAATCGAAAAGTGAGCTTAGTTGCTAAATTCGGCGAATATTGGCCTAAGATTGCCTTTGGCTTTAAGATTCTTTATTTAATTACGCCTTATTCAGCTTTGTTTTAATTACACTTCTAAGAACTTTGTTGTTATATACATTTTTATTACTCGTAATTCTATTATATTTTAGAAAAGTCAGGCTAAGACAAAAATTTCGACATAGTTTTTTGTTTGCAGTTAAAGTAACTTTAACTTAGTTAATATTCTATAAATACAGTTACAGTTACAGTTACAGTTACCCATAAAATACATAAATAATAAAATTATACGTACATTTTCGAAATGTGAAATGTTTTTAAGGTTCAAAATTATTTAATTAATACACTGTATACAAAAATTCAATAAATTCGAAATACTCACATTAAATGAGTTTGTTTGTTCACTACGACTTGAAACTCCGGATATATGTGTACTCATGTATACCCACGTCAGATTAAGTGTTAAGATTCAGAAAAACAAAAATTCGATAGATTTCTCATAGAAAAACAGTAAATTTTGGCTATTTTTTTAAAATGAATACATTTCAAGACAGCGTTAGAAAACTCCAGCTGGTGTATTAAAAATTTAGAATTATTAGGAAAATGTGTTTTATTTTAATCCGAAATTTTTTTTAATTAAATAAAACAATCTTGCTTGATAGAAGAGGAGACATCAGTCTGAATATTAGACAAACTGCTTGTCGGGTAGATTGAAAGTGTGTCTAACATGAATAATCCAATGCGGGCTACTTACCCACCCCATTTCCATTAGGGGAGCCCAGAGGGTGGACTCAGGCACAGCGCAGAGTAGCAGAGAACAGGGAATGTTAAATCCCAACAAAGTCCAAATGCTTTGGTGGCAATGCCAAGCACAGGAGTGTGAGAAGGCAGGCGAACTGAAATGCGTTGTCGATGTCGACGCTTTGAGGTGAGGTGCAAGGACAATTGAAGTGCACACACATACCCAAGCACACACACACATGGCAAACTCGGCACTGAATGGTGAAGCACTCATGTAAATTGTCCGACTGACAATCGGGTGTGCCCTCAGCCTCGAGACAAGCACACATACACACTCACATGGAGGGCGCCGCAAAGTGCTTACCGTGGCAGAGCATAGATAATAAACGAGTGCAAGGATAACGAGCAGAGGACTGTGGCAGCAGCAGCAGCAGCACCGGAAGCGAGCGCAAAATGGCACAACAGTAAAAGTGCCGAAGACATTGAAATATTGAAATACAATTGGTTTAGGATTTGCCGCGAGGCAGACGGAACAGCACTTTAAAGCCGCACCAGGACGAGCTCGGCGAGCGTGTTTCTCCGAGTTTCTGAAAACTAAAGACATTGTGGCTTTACTGTCAGCGGCAGCAGAAGCGGCTCACACCAAGTGCAAATCCTTTTCGTGCAAACAACGCGGCCCGTGCCGACACTTGCTCCTTCGTCAATCAACGCCGGCTCCGCCATCGAATGGGACACGTTCTGTGCAAGTTTCCTGCTGAGCCAAAGTTCACCACAAGCATGGCGACACATGACACGTACTCAACTCGACTTGAAGCTCGTCCCGTCTCCTCTTGTCTCGTCTCATCCACGACTCGGGATTATTTTTATACTTTTTCACGAAGTGAAAAGAGCATATTGCGGTTGTGCAATGTCCGTCTGACCACTAATAAAGAAAGAGACTTAAAACTTGGACTAGTTAATCGAGTTTAAAGCGATACATTTTTTTTTTTTTGTTACGTCCTATTAGGGGGTGTCAATTCGATTTAATCGATTTTAACTCCCTCAGTTTTTTTGATGTGCCCACTGTGGCAAAACAATAAAATCTATAAATCTTGGGGGCTGGTAAACCACGAAAATCCATTTCTATCACATTTTTAGATCTAGAGTCACCAAATTTGGCCGAAAAAAATCGGCCAGAAATTACAAAAATTTATTTTTTCCCAAAATAACAACAATAATTAAGAATTTTTTCGACTGTTTTTAGCTGGTCTTATACCATGGACGAGTATTGCGCAGTCGGCTACACCCGACTGCAACGTTCTTACATGTTAGTTTTTGGCAGTGTTTTAAAGTTTAAAGCTCTTTTGTGGCATATTTGCATATTAAGTGGCATGCGTTGAACGTTGGCAACTGGCGCCAAAGCCAAAAGCGTCGCACAACGAAAAGGAGAGTGAAAAGGAGGTGGAGCCGAACAAAGAGAGTGTGGGCGGAAGTGGAGTGTACTGAAGTAGATGCTGTGTTAGGTGCTGTATTTTGTGAATCCAAGGGGCGACGCAGGTGTTGCTGTTGTTAGTTTGCGTAGGCTTATTGTTGAGCCCCGAAACCGTTATGCCAAGTTGCAAAATGTCAAGAATCAGTGCCTGCCACAGTTTCCTGCTGCGGATTAAAGCTTTGTGCGTGTGTGTAGGTTTTTGTGGCTGCGCCTTTCTCTAAATAACTGTTAAGACCTAGAAAGCCTGACTGTAATGCCAACGAGCTAAAATGTGAAATTACCATAGATAAAAGGATTGTCTCATTTAATTTATATTGAAAGAAACTTAAGCAACTAAATACATTTCAACATTTTACAGTCAATATAATAGTTGCCTGAGTTAGCCAATTCTTCATCATAAAACTTAAAACTCTATTCGAATTATAAAACCCTAAAACTGCAGAGTATTTAACAGATCAACTCTACGTAAAGGAGGTTAAAATCTTCTTGGCTAAAATAAAACTTATTCATACACATAATTATTGAGTAGTAAATATTGTTTTCAGTTGCCGTTCATGAACTGTTCCACCTCTTCGCTGATGGTCTTCACCAGGACCTCCGTTGGATTCGAACAACCATTGACAACGCCATCAACACAAGCTCGAACCGCGACGCGATAATACTGATTGGGTAGCAAATGGTTCAATTTGTAGTTGTGCTGTGTGCCGGGCAAGCTAATGCCAGTCAGCTCCTCCTCGACGACGCACTTCTGTTCCAGCTGACCGGCGACAGAGGCATGGGCGTCCTTGCACTTTGGCAGCGGATGCTGAATCAGAAAGTCGTCTATGCCCGTATCCTGCAGGTCGCGCATCCTCTTCTCCACGAACTCGCGAAATAGTTCATATTGCCGGGCTGCCTCCCGAGTCAACTCCTCCGACATTGTATCATTCAGGCCTGTCTCGTGTGCGATCGACCCGTTGCCAGCTAGGGCAGTGGCCGGAGTCGTTGTGTTGGCAATGGCGTCCATCGCGGAGTCAGCGATCATGTCCTCAAAGTCCTTGACCTTATCAAATTTCTCCTTCTTGGGTTTGTGTTTGCGGCGTCTGCGAATATCGATACGGTCCACATCAAGTGAGAACAGGTAAGACTGCTCTAGTCGGGAGTGTCCGACTAGGAGATACCCTAAACCCATAATTCATACATATACTATGGGAACTCAATTCTGGACTAAATTCTAAACTAATCGCATGATCTTTGTGAAATTGTTTGAACTTGAAAGGAGCCATCCTAATGTATGTACAAGCCAAATCGCAAGGCTGTAGTACTTGAATTGCGTTTTTCTCATTTTTGCGGCGAATGGGGGGAGGCATCCAAAAAGTGAAATATTCTTGATGTCCACATGCTTAACGTGAACATTTTTCACTAAACTTGGAGGGTCCAGCACTTTTAGTTGCTCAGATATGCTCAAAAAACTGGGGCTAAAAACCGATATTTATCGATTAGAAGGAAACGGCGCGGGTTATCGACAATTTGTAATAAACTTGATCTGCGTATGGTATACATGAACTTAAAAAACCAAAAGTCAACTCTCTAGCTCTAGCCAGACAGACGGACAGAGCTAAATCGTCTGAGGCTGACCAAGAATATATATACTATATGGGATCCGAGGTGCCTCCTTCCGCCTGTTACATACACATGCACCAAACCAGTATACCCTTCTTGCCCATTTCCAATGGGTACTTACGAAACATATATGAGATTGGGCAGAGCATCCTCGTAGGTTATCTGCTCCTTGTTGTAGTAGTTTTCATCCTCCGGCTGTGGGCCCGAGTTGTACGGCACCAGATCATTGCAGACGCAGTTCAAATCGCTTTTGTTGTATGTCACAAAGCTGACATAGTTCTTGCCACTGGCATCCGGCTTGGTTAAATTGCA